>ML781451.1:642026-716097 GCA_009831015.1 Picea engelmannii
GCATGGTGTATTGTGGTGTATTGGTGTAACTCTTATACCATTGTTCATTTATCATTGGATATAATTGAATGGTTTAATTATAAGTTGAAAAAGGTTTTAAATTGTACTTGATACTAATTCACCCCCCTCTTAGTATCAACACTATTGGGAATGAGCACTATTATCTTTATTAGAGTTTAGAGCTTATGATTTAAGTGGATAATGAAGTTAATATTTGTAAAAACACTATGAAAACCCAAACAGTTTGAAGGAAATCAATAAACACTTCAAGGCATATATTCAATCTTAATTTTTTTCTTCTTCCCCTAGCCTATTGAACCCAATCCTAATAAACTCATTCATTTATCTTTGCAATAACTAGAATTGATACTAAAATAGAGGTCCCAGTGCTGTTAGTGATGACTGAGCATTGCTTACCACTATAACTTTATGTGAAATACCTTCAAGATTGTTACACCTTGCAATGATTATTCATTGTGAGGCTTATGTGCTGAAAGAGCTTCAGGGCTTTGCTTCTATCATAAATTCTCTCATATATTTTCACACGACAACCATTGGAATGCCTAGGACTGTCCATCCTGCCCAAGACCACCCTAGATATTACATCACCATGATTTCAAAAGACAATAGAACCATACATGCCAAAAAACAAATCACAGGGAACATCTCACTGGAGTGCAATTTTTCTTCTTTTTTTTGCAAACACTAAACCATTAATTTTGTGTTCCATTTTTTGTCTATTATTTACAAACACTGAAGAAATATTAATGTGCATTATATAGCATAAATATATGTTACACGCTAACACTTCATACAAATATATATTAGTTTATACTACTAAACTGCCACATCATTGTCTGAGGTGTTTCCTCATGCTAATTAATTTGGAGAGAACATGTTAAGATTTACTTAAAACTAAATTTAATCATTCAAATACACTGAAAAATGCATACAATTTCCTATAATATACTTCTGGAATAAATATTTATGTAACTGAAGGTTCAATACAACATGAGTTTGATTTCCAAGAAAGGAGTTTTATGTGTACAACTATGGAATGTCAATGCTTTTATGTCTAATTAAACTATGATTGCATGGAGTAGATAGAAGAAAAGAGAAACCTTGTCCTTTTCATATGTCATGTTTACTTAAATATAAACACAGAGCTGTCACTTATTCATGAGTTTACCAATGTGATCTCATATTGAAAATTGAGATAATTTAATGAACAAAGAATATTCTAGTCTTGCTTGCAAGAAAAAAGAAGCAAAAAACCAGAATACAATCATTTCAAGCACGTCAAATTTCCAAACGAAATATTAAACAACCATAACAATGTCGTCCATTCTTATAATTACGATCAAATTTATGAACAAATTATTTAACAACTAAAACAATTTCATCCTTTCTTATAATTACAGTCCATGCCTATGCTTGAAGGCAGGGACTTGTCGATATGCATCCATCCTTGTTGAACTAAAATTACGTTATAAAAGGTTCCAACTATGTACTAAATAATTATAAATATTTCAACTATGTATTATATAAAATTTGGAATCTTTTATTTGCAATTTTTATTTATACAATACATGGTTGAAGGTATTGGATTATTTAACTAAAATTACGTTATAAGAGATTTCAACTAGTTACTAAAGAATTATAAATGATTTCAACTATGTATTAAAAAAAATTAGAGATATGTTATCTATAATTTTTAATTTTTAATAATAGATCATTTTAGTTAGAAGGTGATTTTTGAGGGGCTCTGTGGTTTTCTGTTAAGAACCTAAATAGATCTACAAATATAATCACCACAAATACTGAATACACAATAGATCCAAAAAGAAAGATAGAATAACCCACACTTTATTATTATCAAACCCGTAGGGTAGGGAAACACCATACAACGGATCCTATTACGGAAGGGATCCTCTCATGTTCACTTGCCTCTTCGAGGGAGCTTCCTCCTATTGAGCTACAACTCATAATACAATACTTCTCTTCATGTCCCATTACATTGGTTGAACCCCTTTATATAGTGCTACCATCACCTAAGAACATTCTAGAGGAGGAATCTTCTAGAAGTAGAACCTTCTAAGGAGTCCTCTTACATTTATTATATATAACTACCCATTTATTATATATAACTACCATAGTGGGCCTTATTTAATAATATAGTGGATCTAGTCCACCTTACATTGAATGAACTCCACTATTATCACTAAAGGCCCTATGCCCCCCCCCAACTACCTCTCTAGCTACCTTACATTCCATCCGCCTTATGAAAGCATTGTCCTCAACACTTGATGTACAACCATATACCAGGGTCCCATGGATAAGTGTGGACCATAGTGCTGAAGTAGACTAGAGAAACATGGTCCCGTTGAGAAATGGAAGCCACCATTCTGAAGTAGTCCAACCGCCATTGTAAACTAGGGTTCCATGTCCAAGTGCTCATGTGAACTCCACACGGAAGATATCGACAACCAATAACCAACTGAAAATGATGCTCCCAATATTGACACCTATCATGTGGATCCAAATAAGAAGATCCATCCACATAGTGGAAAAGGGTCATAGTACAATCTGGAAGGAATAATACCACTATAGAATATGCAGGATGGACACTGGTAATAATCATTGGCTCCTGATTTGTGACATTGATGCTCTCTACAGAAGGTGGATTAGAGTCATCAAATAAAATATGAAAGTGGTTGTCATCCTAGAAATGACAACTATCCATATACCAATCATCGCAATCGGCCTCCAAATCATACAAAGCATATATTTCTTGATTACATTCATCCTTGATGTCCGCCATAAGAAATATCCCCTGCATGCTATCCAATGAATCTTGAATACTACGAAAACTATCATTGAGGCCATCTGTGAGGCCATCTATAGTGTTAAACAATTGGGCTTTGAATGCTTCAGTAATCTGTAGAATTTCTTTGAGGGTTTGAGAAGAAATAATCATCTTAGCACCCTATGAAAATTTATGAACTTTGCAGTTCCGCCACCATCACGAAAAAACCCAATAAATTACTACAAAAAATCACGACGTTTTTTGGGAAAGCCCTGAAAAACTGTTGAATTTAAAATGCTCATAACTTCACTTCCCAGACTCTGTTTCGGCTGATTTTGTTTTTTGAAATTGGGTGAAATTGTGAGAGGAACTCATATCTGTAATTCTTTTGGGAAAATCCGGCCTCCATCTACTACATAAATAAAAAAAAGCACGTCGTCGTACGCGGAAAAAACCCTGAAAATTTGCAGATTTTAAAACTTCAATATCTTGACTTCTCGTACTCCATTTCGGACGAATTTGTTTTTTAACTTGAGTGTTTTTCTGAGAGGAACTCAGATATACAACATTTTTCTACAAAGTTTTGATAGAAATATACCGAAATATTCTGGAATGTCGTGGCCCTCTCTTTCTTCTCCGAAAAACAAATCTGCAAAAATAAAAAATATTTGCCCACAATGTTTGCCAAGGAAAGTGCTATGATACCAATTGTTAAGAACCTGAATAGATCTACAAATATAATCACCAAAAATACTGAATACAAAATAGATCCACAAATCAAGATAGAAGAAACCACACTTTATTATTATCAAACCCTCAAAGTAGGGCAACACCATACAATGGATCCTATTATGGAAGGGATCCTCTCCTGTTCACTTGCCCCTTTGAGGGGGCTTCCTCCTATTGAGCTACAAATCACAATACAATACTTCTCTTCATGACCCATTACATTGGTTGAACCCCCTTATATAGTGCTACCATCACCTAAGAACATTCTAAAGGAGGAATATTCTAGAAGTAGAACTTTCTAAGAAGTTCTCTTACATTTATTATATATAACTACCCATTTATTATATCTAACTACCATAGTGGGCCTTATTTAATAATATAGTGGATCTAGACCACCTTACATTGAATGACCTCCACTATTATCACTAATGGCCCTCTGCCCCCCCCCCCACTACCTTTCTATCTACCTTACATTTTACTTTCCCATAGTCCTGAGCCCACGTATTTTTCTTCTTGTCAGTAAACAACCCGCAATTGGAGGTGGTTTAGCGAACTTTCTCCGGTGATCAGGCTTTCTTATGGTTTTATTCTGACTAAATATGGAGATCTACAATGATGAGGTGGATTATTCTCTAGACCCTTCTGAACTGTTGGTCTAGGAGCATCCAGTTGTCAGCTCCCCCTCTTTATTTCTCTTGGATTCATGTCTGTCAGAGGTGGATCAGTCTAGGGTTTCTGCTCAGGCTTCTCATTCTCCTCATGTCTCCGAAGTTGTTGTTAATGACTCTTTTTTTGGTTCGGTGTTAGAGCCTCTACCTTATAGGGGTTTTTCCCTAGTTTTTGTTGAGTCCTAGCTCTCGATTATTTATTCTTTGCTACAATCTTGTTTCATAGGGGCTTTCTTGTCCTGGGGGGTTTTTCCTTTATCATATTTTTAGGCACCCTTGTCTTCACTGCCTTCACCTCAAGTTTCTTTGACCTTTCCAAATCCCTCCTTGCCAAGCTCCCGTTTGGAAGGGATTTCAATACCATTTCAAAGGCTCAGGGGCTTTCAAGGTCTCGATCAGACTGCTCAGGTTCAAAGCCCTAGTGGTTTTCAGGTATTAAACTTAGAGTTTCTTGCTTCTAGTCTTTATTATAATATAGGGTCAGGATTGTCCACATATAAAGGTTTGTTGCCGCACTTGAAATGTTTTATTGATCCAAACTTGCCCCCCTCAAATCTAAATGCCTAGGATGGTCTATTTGAGGGGATCTCGAGGGATGTGACTCCCTTGATTCATCAATCTCCTAAGGAAAATGTCTCCCATCCAAATCACCAAAAGAGAAATAAATGTGTGGGGGATTTTGGAGAGGTTAAAAATCTCGTTTTAGAGGAACATTTTTCCATAGATTAAGTTGTTGAAATGGCAGACAAAATCGTTGTGGGGAAAGCTTATGGATGACATTTTAGTGAGAAAATTATAAAGGAATGGGAAGTTTCCTCTTGGGGATCAATTTTTAACCCTACTCAAAATATTGGTCATCTCTCTAGGGGGTGGTTTATGATTACATTTGCGGAGGTCGGTATTTAAAGAAAAAATAAATTTGTGAAGGTTGTTATTCTATGATTGGAAGGGTGAGCTATTTAAAGAAAAAATAAATTCCATAATTCTAAATGAAAATGCCTCTTTCATTTAAAGTATGAAAGTGTAAGTGATATTTCTATGACTTTAAATGAGGAAGTTGTATGATAATTTTAAAATTTTAAAATTGAGATGTAAAAATTTAATGTTGATGTATTGTAATCATCATAGTTTTATTTTAATTTTGGATATACCATACATTGGAAAAGATCATTTTTTTCAAATTGCAATTTTTTTCTCATGTTTTTTTCAATTTAAAAATGTTTTCACCTAAAACTTGATAGATCCAGAGTTAAGATGTATTTATGATGATTTTTTAAATATATAACATGTCAACTCCATGTGACACACACACACACACATAAAGAATAACTGTAAATCCATCATCTCTCTCTATGTATGTATGTATGTATGCATATATAAAGTTGATATATTTATTTTTTTAACTTAAGGTGGACATTAAAATATTTTATTTATGGTTGACATGGAAATATTTTTTTTGTTATTAATATTTTTTAAATGCCACATGCAAACTTCATATTAAATACAAAAGGAATTATATATCTCTCTCATACTAGATTTTAAAGATCACATTTAAATGCAATGACCTTCTGCATGCATCCCAAATCCATCCCTTTCACCATTACCTTTTATTTCATTGATCACATTGACATAGTATTATGTTGTTACCACTTATCATGGGGTCATTACCATGAGGTCGTTAGGAACCTATTATAATATCCCCAACTCTTGTGTTAGACCATTGGATATAATTTATGTTATAAATGTGGATGATAATGTTATTCTTGGTAATTACAAGAACAACGGTGATGCACATTAGAATATTTTTCTTAAGGTTTCTAAGGATATGAAAATCCTCCCATGAAAATTCTCATTGATATAATTGTTTATTAGAATGAAGATAATTGTAATTTATTTAAAAACACACATGTCTCTTGATATTGGTATTCACTATGTCCACGAAAACCCCCCTTGAAAATCATTAAAGAATATAGGGAGGCAAAGTATTTTCGAAATATTGTAATCTTAACAAGAAGAACATATTATAGACCCATTTAATGACACGACATGCCACTCACAGGGAATTGAACCGGGTGAGGAGGGTAACAATCATTCCTCAAAACCACCTAACTACATCCAATAAGCTATATTATTGTTAATTAATATCAAAATGATTATAATTCATGTAAAACCACATTTTTCTTGTGAATTTTATGGGTGAGGTGCCACTTGATATCATGATAAGCACATGGGTTAGGGAGGCATGGGAGTAGAGTGGTTAGAAATTCCTCAATCAGATAGTGATTTTTTCTTATTTCCTAAGAAATCTTATTGCATTGTGATCATCGCCAACAAGACCTCAAATATAAGGATATACTTTTTCTATTATTATCATCAAGTTGAAGTTTGTTATGTTGAATATATTACCTAACTATATTATTTCGTACAAGTCCATTTCCCAATACCACCCACTTAATTTTATTTTTTCATAAAACATGACTATGTATAGATGAGAGGATATATTTTCCATAACCCTAGTATTGCCAATATTTTTATACTGAATTTTAACATTTTACAAATAATTATTGTAAATAGATTTTTTATAAAAACAAAAAAAATATAATGGCACAAATACACATTACACATAGATTTTACTCTTGAAACCCAGATAGGGAAAACCAACAACCTATTTAGAGTTGCACCTCTAATTCTTCATTCATCATATATATTCATTGTTTACAACACAATATATATAGGATTGCAACCATTAATGCTTTTCACTATGTTGGGATTCCATTTTCATCTTTCTGATTGTTTCTTGAAGTTATGATCATGGTTCGACCTATTTATACTCAATTTTTTACAATCTATATGTTTTTTAATTTCCTTTAAGGTGTCAACAATATTACTCATGGCCTCGTGTTCATAGTCATCATATGGCATCTTGGCACTCAAATTGGCCTTAATCAATTGAACCTAGGGCTTCTCAAAATAAGCAGTTCGCAAAGTTAAAATATGAGTTAGCTTTTCATTAATGATAATATAAAATGCATTGAATTATTGAGCTAAAATCACTTGATAAAAGGTTACAACTATGTACTAAATAATTATAAAGACTTCAACTATGTATTATATAAAATTTGAAATTTGGAATTTGCAATTTTTATTTATAAAATACATGGGTGAAGGTATTGGATTATTGCACTAAAATTAAGTTATAAAAGATTTCAATTATGTATTAAATAAAATTTGAAATTTGAAATATTTTATGTGTAATTTTTAATTATAGATAATTTTAGTTGGAAGACCTTATTTAGTCCATTTGGCATTTTATTTTATGTTGTTTTTTTAATAATTCGAATTATTAAAGATGAATTCCTTAATACATGTATTAATTAGTGATTTTTTTAGTAATTGAAATTATAAAAAATTAACTTCATAATACAATTATTAATTACAATATATAAGTTTATGATTGTATATTCATTTTAATTTTGAATCCTTTATATAATAAATATTTCATTTTATTCATTTTTTACTTTATAGATTGCAAATTAAGTTAATGCATTTAGAAACTCAAAAAAATGTTAGGACAAATTATTCATATTTGAGTTTATTTTTCCATATATATATTCCCTAATGGGAAAATGGAATGATGAAGTAATTCAAGAGGGGTTTTCATATTATTGTCGTTACTAGGAATTGATCTTGAAGGTGCAAAAATTACATCATTATAAGGTTGAATTTGTCTTCAATTGTGACATATCACATGGTGTCAATGTTTCCTTTATCACACTTACCTAAACTTTCGAGTTTGACGAGATGTCATTGAGAAAATCACGTATCACACCAAAATATTTTTTGTGTGATACATCGCACCACACTGAACTTTCTATCTTGGTGACATCCTTCTCTTTATCACATCGCTCCAAATTTTCTATGGTTGATCATGTTTCACTAGGGTTGATCATGTTTCACTATGGTTGATCATGTTTCACTAAGGTTGATCATGTTTCACTATGGTTGAAAATGGTTGAAGAGGCCATGAAACTTTGTCTTATTTGTGATATGTCACAAATAACAAAAGTTTTGTGAGCATGTAAGAAAGAAGGGGGATTCAACCTAGTTGGTGATAAAGAAAAATGATAAAAATTGAATGGCTATGTTTCATCATGAATAAAAGTTTGATGTATATCTATATATTATGTATGTGAATCGTTCCTATTAGTGTTGAAAGAGTTCTTGTGACTCTTGGTGAAGTGAGCCACTTTATCAATGTTTTAGTCATGAAACATTGTCTCACACTCAAAGTTATTTTAGTTGTGACGTTGTGTATTGTAGTAAAAAATATTTTAGTGGTGAAATATTGCATCACACTCAAAGTTATTTTACTTGCAACATATCACATTGCATTATTTACTATGGTTTATTTTGGTAGAGCATTATATACTATAGTTGACTTTCCTGGACCATTATTGATGTTTGTTCACCATGGTTGAATATGGTTAATTATAGTTGACCATGGTCGATTATGTTTGAGCATGTTTGAGGGTCATCCTTAACTTGATCGACTTTCATTGACTATGTTTGATTATATTTGAATTTAGTTGACTATGGTTGACCTTGGTTGACTTTAATTGACATGTTTTACTATGGTTAAGTGTGGTTTACCTTTTATCAGACAAAGTTTTTATTTGTGTGACGCATCACATATCCTCAATCTTTCTACCTCTATGAAATCCTTTTCTGTAACTTTGGTCGTGACATAGTGTTTTATACTCAAAATCTAATAAATGGTTAAACTTTTTTTTAGGAAGGGTGTCTATTTAAATACAAAAACTCAGAGTAGAGAACCCTTGTATAGAAACTTGTTTTTCATTTTTGTATGAAAAACACATGAAATATCACACCAAATTGATGGATTTCACTTCTTGCAAAAGAACCTTATAGTTGAAGAATCTAGTGGTTGCATTTTGTAAAATTCACCATGAACATGAAGTATTTCCTTATGATTATTCAAAGTTTTTTGAACTAACCACCCAAATGAAAGTAAAGAAGAGTATGATCCTTGTAATTTATTAATGGTTTTAAAGTATGTTTTGCAAAAAATAAAAAAATAAAAAATCAAATGAGAAAACATTGTCAACAAATTCTACTTGAGGGATTGGGATGGTCAGTTTTAGGTGACGATAGAAAAAACTTTATTTTGAGTGTATCACACTAAAAGAAAGTCTTTGTATGAGATGTTTTTGGAAAGACATCTTATTTGTAACACATGTAAACGGTTTTTTAGTGCAACATGTTGCAATGGTGAAAAATTTAAGTGCAACTTGTCGTACACAAATAAAATTTGGGACCATGCAATACAAAAAAAGGTTGTCTAGAGGTAGAAATCTTGAGGTGATTCAATATGTCATACAAAGAAAAAATTTATGAGACATATAGAAAATAAATAAAGTTTTTTGAACATGTGAACAAGAATGGGGATTCGGTCTGGTTGGGTGAAAACACCTGCACATACAATTAGAAAAAAGGGAAAATGATAAGACTTGACTGGTTATGTTTCGTCATGAATAAACCTTTGTTGTATATGGATATACTTTATATGTGCATCCTTCCTATCCTTACTATATATACATTATTTTTTTACTATATGTGGATCCTTCCTATCCTTATGGGGATCTAGTATGACCTTAGGAAGTTGTTATGGCTACATAAAGTTGTGTCCTCCTTCGTTTGGTTACTCTTCCAAACATATGGAGAGTTTAAGTTGCCTTCTGCATCACAAACTTATGTCAATGTCATGTTGGATGAGTCTGATCATATTTCGTGCTTTTTTCCAAGGGAAGTTTTACCCAACTTGAGTCGTCCTTTCTACAATTTGTCTCTTTACTTTCATATGTCAGCCATCACAAGAATCTAGTCAAGTTCATATATGAAATCGATGAAGTTCTCTGCCTAATCATCGAGATCCTCTAGTCTTCTTCCCATGGATTGTTGAAGACCTTAGAGTAGTGATTCTTACCCTACCATTGTACTCCTACCTGAGTTTTCAAGATCTTGAAGTTGTTGCTCGAGCTATGAGGACTTCATATCCAACCACAAACGTCACTAGCTTCTTGAAGATGCATATTGTACTTGCATATATTCGATTGATTTCGAGATGTAGATTCGTTGGGTATTTCTCGTAGCTACTCTTTATGTAGTTATATTATGTGGACATACAATGTATTTGATTGGAAACCATGATTTAGTTCATCTTGAGCATGGGTATAGCTGCCTTAGAGATACAATTGTTGTTTTGCAGATGGCACCTCTCGAACTTTGGTCCCGGGCGCACTCGATTTTATGCATTGATGAATATGTTTTAATGTATTTCAGCCATAAGTTCCTCTTATGACCTCATACATTAGGAGCCATCTGTTATATCCCTAAAATTCCCTAGTCATGCATACATGGATTTGGCCTTCTTACTTGCATAATTTTCCAAATCACTATTGAGGAGTTGTACATAAAAAACCATTTTTTAAAGCATGTACACGCTATGCACCACTACTTCCCATGTACATATGCATGCTACATGATAGAAAACCCGAGTATATACACTTGTTGCAAACTAAACAACCCACATATACCTTCAAAAGTTGAAAAAATTAAAAAGTTGTAAGGAATTCAGTGGAATTTATCGGCTATTGGAGGTTTACCAACCAATTCACCTGTTATAGCCCATCCCCCAACTGAAAACCGTCCTTTTGTCATATATAAGGAGATGTTTGGGTATCATTTCACAACCAATCATAAGAACGGTGAAAATCTGCCCATTTTCACTTCCCTTCCTTGCCCAAGCATTTGAAACCTTTTGTGAGTTACTGCCTCAACATTCGCTCTTCAACCCCTTGTATTACATTCAATCCATTCCCTTTCCTTGAGGTGATTAGTAGATTGTGAGAAGAGGCTTATTAAAGGTGCACTTAGAGAATTGTAAAGAGGAGCCCAGACCAGGTTAGCAGAATGGTGGCTGACAAGGATTGTAAGTTTCAGTCTTTCTTTAATGAATAAAAGAATCTCTTTTCCCTGTCCTAAATGATGATGTTTTATGTCTTTTGTTTGATTTATACATAACATCCGATATCTAACCCTAATTTATGAATATAAATAACATTCTTGTAGCCTTTGTTTCCTATTCTTTGATGTAGGTCATATTTTAGAGGAGAATTGCAGTCTTTGGTGCTACAGAGCTTAAGGAGATAATCACCAGACGTTGGATAAAGGCACAATTACCTATCTTATATTTTACTTCTTTCTGTTCATTTATTTTGGTATGCTTGGGGTATTGTAGAAACTAGATTGACTTTTAGGAGGTCATTTTCTTTGTCTATATCCTAAACCCTGGTATAGTTATAGGGGTATTTTCCCGTTAGCAAAATTGGTGACCATACTGGGGAGTCTCTCTAGGGTTTTTAGAGGGAGATTTTTTGGGTTTTGTTGATTGGCTTCTTGTTTTCCTTTTGATTTTCAGTCAATTTCACTGAGTCTTTTAATGGTTTTTGGTCACCTGCAAGGTGCATACCATCTTTCTGTGCCCTGTTAGTATGCACAATAGATAGTTCGCGTACATACGCAGGCTGCTGATGCAACAACCTGCATCTCTGTGTCTTGAAAGTGTTTTTTTAACAAAGAGAGTGTTTGTCTCTTTCCTAATAGAAGTTTAGACTTCTCAGGACTTTCTTGAACTAGTCAGAGCTATGTCTCTAGCCATATCTTGGGTTAAAGTTTTGGTTAACTTGTTCCTTAGTTTTCTTTTTTTCACCCTAAAAGGTTTAGAGCGAGCTGTCAAGTTTTAGATCCTCCTTTTGGTTTCTTTGTTGAATCTCTGCAATCCACAATAGGCTTAGGGTATTTATCAATCTTGTTTTAATTTTTCTCTGTGTTCATGGTTCTTGCTTCAAAAAACAAAAGAAATATTTTTACTTTGGATTTTCTTGTTAAAGAAGTTCAAAAAATAAAAAAAAGAAACATTTTTGTCTTTGTGTGTTTCCAAGCATTTTTAGCTTATTTTTAGCTTGAATTTTAAGAAAAATGAGTTGTATTCATCAATTTCTTTTAGCATCTTTTGTTAGTTCTTCTTTGATTGGAAGAAAATATAAAAAAACCTAGTTTTTTAGGTATCTTTCTTTCTTTGCATTTGCTTTGCATTGTTATTTGAAAAAGAAAAAGAAATTAACATAGTGTTGTGTTTCCTTCTCATCTTGAAAGCATTTAAAAATAAATAAAAAATAAATAAATACTTCTTCGCCAATGTTATTATAAGTTTCATTTCTTTGCAAGAGTCTGAAACACCATTAGTTGCATGACCACATCCTTTATGTAAATGAAGACTTAAAATTAACTCTTAACTTCAAATATATTAGACTTTCTGTTTGTAGGGTTCACCGACTAGTTTAGGGTTTTAGGGCCTTGAATTAGGTGTGAAGAGGAAACTCTTCAAGACCATTTTAAAACAAACATTGGAGTCTGAGATAGGGAGTGTCTAAAGTCCAGCATCGTAAGAGTTATCCGTGAACCCCGTATAACACAAGGGATAAACACGAGGTCATCTGAGGAACAAAAAGAAGATAACGCCTCCAAAGTCAGACTAAATGTAGTGAGGATTGTATATTGAGGGTCTTTCTTAGGAACAATATCGATCACATTTTCCTACGAAGCTTCATGGACCTCGAACCCATTCAAGATCCTCAATTTTGTTCCAAACCAATTGATTTTGACACCCTTGAAGGGTTCAGACTTGTTATCCTGCTCATTATGATCTTCCCCACTATAGATTGTACCCTCCTGGGTACTAACTTCGTGAGGGAAACTTAGTTTCCTATATTTTATGCACTTATACAGGTGACTGTGGGGGTATACCATGGTACCTAAGGAGAACATCGGATCGCTCTTCGTAGAGTATACCCAAAGGGTGCTTCCATGTTTGAGTTGCACTTGCACCAGTTAGTTTCTCTAGTGTCGATTGGTGTAATTGTCCTTCCCACTAGTTAGTTGTCTGCTTGATTTTCCTTTAGGAACTTTTAGTGTGTGCTTTGTGCTCCCTAGTTTTCCATATTGAGTTAGTCAGTCATTTATTTGGGTCTCTGACCTAAGGTGCTAGACCTCCCACTCTGTTGATCATGAGGAAATTTCAGTCTTCCACTTAGAAACGTGGAGCTGCCTATTTATAAGCGTTGGTTTTTATAACACTAGTTCTCCATAGTCAATGTGTGAGACTTTTACGGACTTGAAATATCTCGCAAGGGGAGAAACTGTGCATAATATATTCATGGATAAACTTCCTAACGATACCAACCAAGGAACCTCTTCAAAAGTGGATTCTTCTTCTTTTCCTTTTTTTGAAAATGGTGGTGTCCCTTTGATCGTCACTTTGTAGATTCTTGGGTTGAATGTGGGACTACCGGTTTGGTTGGGTACCATTCCAAATGTCTCGAATGCTCTTGACACTTCTCAGTTAAGAATCTTATTTCATGGACATCATGTTGATGTTCCTTCATCAATAAAGTCTTCTCCTTCTCCTTCTACCTTCCATGGTGAAAGTTTAACTACTAGTAACTGAAAGTCTAAACAAAATAGAAAGAGGAGGAATAGGAAGAAGAAATCACCAACCTCTGTGAGTCATGTTGGAGATAGGTCGTCAACCTCTGCAAGTCATGTTGAATACTTACACCCAACCCTTGAAAGTCATACTGGGGGCATGAACCTAGTCCTTGCAAGTCATACTAGATTTCAATCACCAACATCTGCAAGTCATGTTGGAGATATTTCCTCAACCTATGCAAGTCATGTTGAATACCAACACTTAGCCTCTGCAAGTCATACTGGGGGAAAAAGTCCAGTCACTGTAGTCATATTGGAGATAGGTCTGTAGCCTCTGCAAGTCATGTTATTGACCAGTCACCAACCTCTACAAGTCTTGTTGGAGATGTGCAACCAGCTATTGATATTCATGTTGGGGGCATTGATTCTATTGAGAAACCTAGACGGATAGGACATAATCCTAAGTTCCCTTGTAATATTTGCAAGGGAGATCACATTACTCATTTGTGCCCTTGCATTCTGGAGGCACAAAGATTGTGGTCCCTATCTGCAAGATCTTCTAATTCTCGCTAGCAGCAAGCCACCATAGCAATAGTTTAGTCACAACACAAAGTATTTCACTCAAAGTTGTTTTACTTGTGAGACAGTGTATCGCAATCAAAGATGTTTTAGTGGCAACATATCGCATTGCACTCAAATTTATTTTAATTGCAACATATCACATCACAATATCTAATATGGTTGACTTTGGTAGAGCATTATTTACTATAGTTGACTTTGGTTGACAATTTTTGAGGTCTTTTTACCATGGTTGAATACACTTAATTATAGTTAACCTTGGAAAATAATATTTTATCAGGTTTCAAGGTCATTCTTAACTCGATCAACTTTCATTGACTATGTTTGATCCAGATTATTTTTGGCATGAAATGAGAGCGGAGATATAATCAATAAATACACAGAGATATTGTGAGAGAGGAAATAATATAAAATATATATCTATGGTATATAACAAGAGGCACATATATACAATAATACACAATTTCTATTAATGAGTGAAATGTACATAACTATAAAATTACAAAGTGAAAGACTCGCTAGAATGGTGCCAGCTTATCTCTGAGAAGAGATGTGATGGATACGCTCATTCAAAAGAACATGATAGTTACAATGAGGCTACAAAGGCATTTTCAACAGAAATAAAATCTAGAACCCTAACCTTGAAAAATGAAAATCCAACAGTTTTGTGGACCCCGTTTTGGGTAGTTTGGTGTATCAACTTCCCGAGGAAGAACACTGGCATGCGATCTCTGTTTGTGGAGAATGATAGCTTGTTGGAAATGTATTGACAAGTAGATTTATTTTTGGGGCTCAATGAGAGCCTTTTAGTATCATTGAGGTACTCGATTATGAAAAAAAATCATTTAGGACACTGATATCCTCCTGGATCAATCCTCCCTCCTTAGGAAGAAATGGTATCCATTTCATTGAGTTCTCGAGGTAAAGGGGAAAGCATTTGTTGAATCTGAATCCTAGGGAGTTGCTTTCCCTGCTAGAAAAGTTGCACTCCTTAGCTTGTTGAATACTGTCACTAACCTATTGTTGGTGGGGTTGAATCTGTTCAACCAACCTCTTGTATATTGGCTTGATTGGGAAGTGTGTAGGTACCATTGTAGGTGAAGAAACAATATCTTCTTTCTCTTCTTCAATCTGCTTCTATTGGGAAGAAATATCTTGGGCCAAGGCTGCAGTGGTTGCAGTGACCTTCTATTCACCTTTTGAACAGATTGTGAAGAGGCTGAATTTTGCAGTATGAGAGATTACCTTTCGGTACTGTTTCTTTGGAACAATAGTCGAAACTACCTCTGGTATCCTGTAGATATGAATCCCATATAAGAAATGACACTACAGGGTCAAGACTCATAAATAACATGGCACTTCCACATATATGGTTGTCCCAAAAGAACATCACAAACATCCAGTGGGGAAACATCACATAATACCTCATCCTTGAAGGGCTACATGACGTATGACAATCAACACTATTCGATGACATGAAGATATCGTCCATGGCAAAGCCACTCGATGTTTTATGGTTGCGGGTTGGTTTTGTCGACAATCCAAACTGTTCGATGACCTATGTTGAAATGTGATTTTTATGGCTTATGCTATCAACAATAAAATGCAGCGGGGTCCCCTTCACCCACATCTGTGAATGAAAAAGGTTCTCCCTGTATTCAGAATCTGTTGTTTCTTCTAGTTGAATTGTTGCAGTCGCGATAGTAGCAGTGGGGTGTACGTCGATGATATGTCTTCTCCCTTTATTTTCTAAATCAGATTCTAAATCAGGGTTCGGCTCCTTTTCTTTAATCTCGACCACAAATGATTGTTTTGAGAAACATTCATCAGTGTTGTGCTAGGGGATTTTGTTGAAATCATACCACTTTCCAATGTCCTTCTTCGTATTTTTGTTACCCTTCTTTTCATGTGGCTTGGACTGATTTTCTGGAGGATGGTTGTTAGAGTCATCTTTACCATACTTTTGTTTTTTGTGGATTTGCAGACCCAAACTCTCATTTGTTCTAGTTCCTAAATTTATGCTCTATTTTGACAACATATTGATAGGAAGTTCCAGTGATGAGATGTCCAAGAAATCCATTTTGGTTTGGATGTACCTATGCAGGGCCCCACGAAATTTTAGAACCATATGTCAATCAAAGTCTTTGATACCCAGCTTGGTGTGCAAGGTGTGGAAAGTATTTATGAACTTCGACAATGTTTTTCCCCACTCTTTTCACAGTGTGGTCCATCTCATGTACTGGTCATCATACTTACCCACAGGGTAATATTGTTCCCTGATCGCATCCACAAAAAAATTCCAAATGTGCTCGACCCCATATATTCTAGACTCCTTTGTCGACCTTTGCTCGTAGTAATTTTCCCACCAATGTTGGACATGGGGGAGAGTCTTAAGGAGTGTGAAGGTGATATTTTCTTTGTTGAAAAGAGTGTGAACAAATAAATAACCTTCTAGCAGATTTAACCAATTTTTGGGGGCATCCGCATCTATCTCACCTTCAAATACGGGAATATCAAAATTAATTTGTACCTTGAAAGGAGAGGTTCCTCCAAAGTGGTTTCTTTATGAATTGTATATAATTTTATCGATAGGTGTTGAATGAAGTGGGAAATTTTCTCCATCATTTCATCCCTTTGTCAGGTGAGAGCATGCTCAAGCAAGAGATTAATAGAATCTTTTTCTCCGTCATTTTTCTTCTCTTTCGCCATGCAGGGTTTAATTTGCGTGCAAGAGAGATTGTCATCAAGAGAGACAAACTCGAGACCCAACTTGATATACTTAGACCTCGTCAGGGACATGCACTGAAAAATGATCAAGAACAGCCTGCCTTGATACCACTAATCCGAGTTATTTTCAGCATGAAATGAGAGAGGAGATATAATCAAGAAATACATAGAGATATTGTGAGAGAGCCAATAATATAAAAAATATATATCAGATATATAAAAAGAGGCACAAATATACAGTAATACACAATTTCTATTAATGAGTGAAATGTATAGAACTTTAAAATTACAGAGTGAAAGACTCGCTAGAATGGTGGCATATTATCTCTGAGAAGAGATGTGATGGCTACGCTCATTTGCAAGAAGAAGATTGTTAAAATGAGGCTCCAAAGGAATTTTTGAGATAAATAAAATTCAAAACCCTAACCCTGGAAGATGAAAATCCAACAAATTTGTGGACCTTGTTTTGGGTAGTTTGGTGTACCACTTTCCCAGGGGCATAACTTTGGCATATGATCTTTGTTTGGGGCACACGATAGCTCGTTGGAAAGGTATCGATGAGGAGTGTCATTTTTGGGGCTCAATTAAACCCTTTAAATGTAATTGAGGTTCCCGATCATGAAAAAACATTGTTTAGGCCCTCAAAATGGCCCTGAACATTTGTGACCCAAAACATTTGTCAAGAGGATGAATTTTGTAGTATGACAGATTACCTTTCGGCACTGTTTTGGTGGGAAAATAGTCAGAACTACCTCTGGTATCCTGTAGAGATGACACCCCCAAAGTAACAATGACACTACGGGTTCGAGACTCATAAATAACATGAAGCTTCCACATATATGGCTAACCCAAATGAACATCACAGACATCCATATGGGCAACATCACATAATACCTCATCCTTGAACGGTTGGATGTCGTATGAAAATCGACACTGTTGACTACCAAGAAGATCTCATCCCTCGTGAAGCCACCCGATGTTCTATGGTTTTGGGTGTGGTGTTGTCGACAATCCAAACAGTTTGATGACCTTTGCTGAGATGAGGTTCTTATGGCTTCCTGTTTCAACAATAAAATGTAAAAGGGTCTCCTTCACCCACGTTTGTTAACGAAAAAGGCATTCATCCTCTTGACGTTATGATCATGGTTCGACCTATTTATACTCCCATTTTTACAATCTATATGTTTTTTTAATTTCCTTTAAGGTGTCAATGATACTACTCAAGTCCTCGTGTTCGGGTCATTATATGGAAGCTTGGCACTCAAATTGGCCTTAATCATTACAACCCGGGGCTGCTCAAAATAAGTAGTTTGTGAAGTTAAAATATGAAAGTAAATGAGTTAGATTTTCATTAATGATAATATAAAATACATGGATGAATGTATTGGATTATTAGTCTCGGCCTTTAGGTAGCTGGGACTATTGTAATAGGTTTTTTCATAAATTCAATGAACTTAAACTAAATTTTTACCTTCTTATTTTACTATAATCGGTTTTTCATTTTTCAGTAGTCTTGCACATAAATCAAGGAACTTAAACAAAATCAGAGCGTTTTCTTATAATTGAGGTACCCGATTTTGATGAAACATCATTTATGACACTGAGATCCTCCTGGATCAATCCTCCCTCCTTAGGAAGAAATGGTATCCATTGCATTGAGTTCTCGATGTATAGGGGAAAGAGTTTGTTGAATCTAAATCATGATGAGTTGCTTTCCTTGCTAGAGAAGTTGTGATGCTTAACCTGTTGAATACTATCACAAACCTATTTTTGGTGGGGTTGAATCTGTTCAACCAACCTCTTGTATATTGTCTTGACTGGGCAGTGTGTAGGTACCATTGTAGGTGAAGAAACAATATCTTCTTTCTCTTCTAAAATCTTCTTCTGTTGGGAAGAAAGATCTTGGCCCAAGGTTGAAATGGTTGCAGTTCCCTTCTGTTCACCTTTTGAACAAATTGTGAAGAGACTAAATTTTGTAGTACGAGAGATTACCTTTCGACATTGTTTTGGTGGGACAGTAGTCGAAACTACCTCTAGTATCCTATAGAGATGACCCCCAGAGAAACAATGACACCACGGGGTCAATGCAAATAAATAACATGGAACTTCCACATATATGGTTTTACCAGAATAACATCACAGACATCCGGTGGGAAAACATCACATAGTACCACATCCTTGAAGGGTTGCATGACGTATGATAATCGACATTGTTGGATGAAACCAATATATGGTCCCTGGCGAAGCCACTCAATGTTGTATGGTTGTGGGTGTGGTGTTGTCGAAAATCCCAACTATTCGACGACCTATGATGAGATGAGGTTTTTATGGCTTCCACTATCAACAATAAAATGCAGCAGGGTCCCCTTCACCCACATCTATGAATGAAAAAGGCGCTCCTTGTCTTCAGGATCTGTTGGTTCTTCTAGTTGAATTGTTGCAGTCACGACAGTAGTAGTGGGGTGTGCATCGATGATATGTCTTCTCCCATTATTATTTGAATCAGATTATGAATCAGGGTTCTGATCCTTTTCTTTAGTCTTGACCACCAATGATTGTTTTGATTGACATTCATCAGTGTTGTGCCTGGGGATTTTATTGAAACCACACCACTTTCTAGTGACCTTCTTTTTGTTTCTGTTACCCTTCTTTTAATGAGGCTTGGAGTGATTTTCTGGAGGCTGGTTGTTAGGGATGTCTTTACCATACTTTGGTTTTTGCAGATTTGCAGATTTGAAATCTCATTTGTTATGTTGCCTAAATTTATGCTCTATTTTGACAACATATCGATAGGAAGTTCCTAGTGATGAGATTTCTAGGAAATCCATTTCGGTTTGGATGTACCAATGTAGGGCCCCGTGGAATTTTAGAACCAAATGTTGCTTGAAGTCTTTGATACCCAGCTTGGTGTGCAAGGTGTGGAAATTATTACTAAACTTTGACACTCTCTGGCCCCTCTCTTGCCAAAGTGTGGTCCATCTCATGTATTGGTCGTCATACTTACCAACAAGGTAATATTCTTCCCTGACCACATCCACAAAAAAATTCCAAATGGGCTCAGCCCCATATATTCCAGACTCCTCTGTGGACCTCTTCTCCCATTAATTTTCCCACCAATGTTTGACATGGGGAAGAGCCTTAAGGAGTGTTAAGGTGATATTCTCTCTTTCAGAAAACGTGTGAACAAAGAAATAGCTTTCTAGCATATTTAACCATTTTTTTGGGGGCATCCACATCTATCTCACCTTCAAATACAGGAATATAATAATTAATTTGTACTTTGAAAGGAGAGGTGCCTACAAAGTGGTTTCTTTATGAATATGTATCTATTGTTATCGGCAGGCATTGAGTGAAGTGGGAAAAATTCACCATCATTTCGCCCCTTTGTCGGGTGAGAGCGTGCTCAAGCAACAAATTAATATAATCTTTTTCTTGGTCATTTTTATTTTATTCCTCCATGGAGATTTTAAATGGTGTGCAAGAGCGATTATCATCAAGAGAGACAAGCTTGATACTCAAATTTCTATACTTGTACCTCATCAGGAACATGCACTTAAAAATGATCAAGTGTAGCCTGCTCTATTACCACTGATCCAAATTATTTTTAGCATGAAATGAGAGTGGAGATATAATCAAGAAATACATAGAGATAATGCGAGAGAGCCAATAATATAACAAAGATATATCATATATATAAAAGGAGGCAAAAATATACAGTATTACACAATTTCTATTAATGAGTGAAATGTATAGAACTGTAAAATTACAAAGTGAAAGATTCGCTAAAATGGTGGCCGCATCTTATCTCTGAGAAGAGATGTGATGGCTACGCTCAGTCGCAAGAAGACGATTGTTAAAATGACGCTCGAGAGGAATTTTTAAGATAAATAAAATCCAAAACCCTAACCTCGGAAGATGAAAATCCAACAATTTTGTGGACCTCGTTTCGGGTAGTTCGGTCTATCAACTTCCCGGGGGCGTAACTTTGGCATATGATCTTTGTTTTTGGCACACAATAGCTCGTTGGAAAGATATCAACAAGAAGATTCATTTTGGGGTCTCAATTAAATCCTTTAGCTATAATTGAGGTTCCTGATCATGAAAAAACATTGTTCAGGACCTCAAAATGGCCTTGAACATTTGTGACCCAAAATTGTTTTCAAGAGCCTGAATTTTGCAGTATGAGAGATTACCTTTCTGCACTGTTTTGGTGGGACAATAGTCGGAACTACCTCTGGTATCCTGTAGAGATGACCCCCCCAAACTAACAATGACACTACATGTTTGAGACTCATAAATAGCATGGCGCTTCCACATATATGGTTGGCCCAAAAAGACATCACAAACATCCATATGGGAAACATCACATAATGCATCATCCTCAAAGGTTTGAATGTCGTATGACAATCAACACTGTTGACCTCCATGAATATCTCAGCCCTCGCGAATCCACAATATGTTGTATGGTTGTGGGGGTGGTGTTTTCGACAATCCCAACAGTTTGACGACCTCTGCTGAGATGAGGTTCTTCTAGCTTTCGCTGTCAACAATAAAATGTAACGGGGTCTCCTTCACCCACATTTATGAATGAAAAAGGTGCTCCCCCTCTTGAAGTTATTATCGTGGTTCGACCTATTTATACTCCCATTTTTAAAATCTATATTTGTTTTTAATTTCCTTTAAGGTGTCAACAATATTACTCATGGCCTTGTGTTCAAGTCATCATATGGCAGCTTGGCACTCAAATTGGCCTTAAACAATACAACTTGGGTCTGCTCAAAATAAGAAATTTGTGAAGTTAAAATATGAAATTAAATGAGTTAGCTTTGCATTAATGATAATATAAAATACATGGATGAAGGTATTGGATTATTAGTCCCAACCTTTAGGCACCTGGGACTATTGTAATAGGTTTTTTCATAAAATCAATGAAATTAAACTAAAGTTTTACCTTCCTATTTTATTGTGATAAGTTTTTCATTTTTTGTTAGTCTGGCACATAAATCAAGGAACTTAAACCAAAGTTTTACCTTCCTATTTTATTGAATACTTTTTCTAAACCTATAAAATAGATACACCAATTTTTTTAACCAATAGGAAACTTTGAGGTTTTATTTGGCCTCATACCGAGGCAGGGATGAAACAAATGGTTTTAAACTTAGAAAAAATGGATATCTATTTAGAGGATAGATTGTAATATGGATTAATGCTAAATTTTAACTTAGAATTAGTTCTAAACATTAAATGTTTATAAATGCATACTTGATTTCCGAATGAATAATTTATAACAAATATTGTTTTTCACTCGTTCGCCACCTATGTGCATGCAAACATATTTGTTTTCATTCTGAGGATGTTGTCATGCTAAAAATCTCTCTGCTCCACCCAATGTTAGCAGGAACCACTCTCCCCAAGAAGAATCCATGGCACTGTGTACTTGACTTCTACAAAATAGAAGTTTCCACCAAGAATTCGAGGACAGTTCTTGGGGTAATCCTACATTGATGCATAATTGTTATCATGGATAATGCTTAATGAATCAAAAAAACATTTATATACATATATAGCTGATATATTGAATGAATGGATTCAGTTCAATATATTTCAGTGGGTAGGATGAAAATATCCATACGAAGGGCTCAAAGGATCTGAATTCGAAGGATTGTTCTGAAAGGAACTTGTTTTGAGCAATTGATAAGAAAAATAGTGTCCTCTTCACCAAACCAATCACTACATGAGATGGATGAAATATTACCAAGTTATGTGGTCTTTTTTTTGGTCTTTTTTCAATTAGGTAGTAGATGACACTTATAACATGTTTTTTGATCAATTTCCCGGTCACTAAATGTCCGCTAAAATTTTATCCTTTCAGCCTCATCACCCCTTCCCCTTGCTTTCCATGCCCTACCTATGCCACCTTCATTACTACCATTGCTACCAACTATATTATAAAATCAATATTTATCATTCATCAATAGTAAAAAGCACCAAAGAGGTACTTTATGGCATGTGTACCTTATTTGATTTAAAGTGGATATTACATAGTTTATCCCTCACCCATCCAACATCCACAAAATTGATTCCAATGAATGCTCCATGATTCCATTCAATTGATTGTCAACATTTCTATCCATTCCAATCATGGGCCCTTTGAAGCTACAATAATCACAAAGCACAGAAACATCATGACAAGAACAAATCGGACTCCAAAAACCTATTCTCTATACCTATAGAAAGTCGACCATGTATGGGAAGGTAGGGGGATATTCATTCTTCCTTTCCCTTTAGCTAAATAAAACAAAGTTGTGTGATTGGTATTTAAGAGGTACAGATATAGGGTTATCTATTTTTATCCTTACCTTAGTTTAGGGGATCTCTCTTCTTCCTTACGCTATGCTCCTTAAACTTTCAACCTGATGCACATCACTAAGACTTTAGCACCGCCTTAAACTTTTCAAGCTAATGCACATCGCTGAGACTTGAGAACCGCCTTAAAATTTTCAAGATGGTGCAAATCACTAAGACTTAAGCGTCGCCTCATAATTTTCAACCTAATGCTCATCGCTGATATTTGAGCACCGTTATAGGGGACCGAGTTATCTCTTGAACTGAATCATATCCTTCCCCTCCTATGTCTATTTTGGTGCGGCTTTGCACCTTGTCCGATTTGGATCTTATTGATTGTTTTCAGATTTAGAGTGTTGGAGGTGTTGCAATGAAGGATGGATATTCTAAAATTTTCACCCATACATTGTCCATCATGGACATGTTCTCCAGGGGGATGTTAGAGAATGTGTTTTGTAAACCCGACTCAAGCCGAAAAAAAATTCAAGATTTTCGATTGAATGGTTGAACTGGGGAGTATTGTGATCCCTGTATCTCCCATTGATTCAGAAAGGATCTCCTATGTGATGCATTTCTTCTCTCTAAACTCTTTTGGATATATTGGAATATGAGCATTATCTACTTCTCTTTCCCTAATCAGTTATCACGTTCGCTTTGTTCATGTTCCCTTCAATACATAGTTTTTTCTCTAAGAAAATTTTATGTCCTTTCCTGGAATTTAGGATGTAGATCCCATGGTGCATTTCCTCCCATCTCACAACTCACTGTTAGGATGTAGATCCCATGGTGCATTTCCTCCCATCTCTTGACTAGCTGTTAGGATGTAGATCCCATGGATACACACCAGGAAAATGAAGGGATCCAGGACAGGTGGGAACACCAATAGTAGATCCAATATCTCGTCGGTAGAAAAGAATAAATAGAAATAATAACATTTGTGTCAGCAGATCCAACAACAGTAAACCCAAAGGAAGAAGTCATAGTTACAGGTCCAACAACAATTCATGATGTGATTGATTCCGTAGTCTAAAGATTCATAAGTTGAAGCAATCAATCTAGGAGCTCAAGGACCACTAGTTGTTGTAGTCTTAGTCAATCCAGTAGCTCAAGAACCACAATTCATTGTAATCCCACCAGCGGTATCTCACCTAGCATCTCTTCCTATTTTTTATTTTAGTACATCTATAGTTGTTCTGACATTATGCGCATCCCATGAAGCAACACCAAAAGCAGTTTCCAGCAAAAAAAATAGCATCAATTTTCATGGAATTAATTTCCTTAGAAGCACCAAAGTCACTACCAGCAACAACTTAAACATACACAGACTTTTAAGTAGTACACCCATCATTATGAGAGCCATGAGTAGCGTCCTTTGAAGGATTGATGACAAGTGCCAATGATCCAAATTAATTTGAGCATGAAATGAGAGTGGAGATATAATACATAAATATATCGAGATATTGAAAGATATTCAATAATATAACAAATATATATCATATGTATATAACCAGAGGCATATATATGCAGTGATACACAATTTCTATTAATGAGTCAAATGTACAAAACTATAAAATTATAGAGTGAAAGACTTGGTAGAATGGTGGTAGCTTATCTCTGAGAAGATATGTGATGTCTACGCTCATTCAAAAGAAGATGGATGTTAAAATGAGACTCCAAATTCCTTTTTAAAATAAAGAGAATCCAAAATACTTACCTCGGAATATGAAAAGCCAACAATTTTGTGGACCCTGTTTTGGGTAGTTTGGTGTATCAACTTCCCAGGGGCATAACTTTTGTATACGTTCTCTGTTTAGGGCACACGATAGCTCGTTGGAAAGGTATCGAAGAGGAGATTAATTTTGGGGGATAAATAGAGTGATTGGGTTGTAATTGAAGTTCCTGGTTGTGAATAAACATCGTTTAGTCCCTCAAAATGGCCCCCGAAGTTTAGGGACCAAAAAACTGCTAAAAATAGTAAATTGCCAATTAACTATTTTGAGCTAGTTGGAATAGGTGGGTGGCCCCCACGATCCTCCTAGATCAATCCTCCCTACTTAGGAAGAAATGGTATCCATTGCATTGATTTCCTGGGAGCAAGGGGAAATCATTTGCTAAATATGAATCTTGTTGAGCTTCTTTCCTTGCTGGAGAAGTCGTGCTACTTAGATTGTTGAAGACTATCACGAACCTATTGTTGGTGGGGTTGAATATGTTCAACCAACTTGTTTTATATTTTCTTGACTAAGGAGTGTGTAGGTATCATTGTAGGTGAAGAAACAATATCTTCTTTCTCTTCTATAATCTGCTTATGTTGGAAAGAAAGATCTTGGGCCAAGTCTGTAGTGGTTGCAGTCTCCTTCTGTTCACCTTTTCAAAATATTGTGAAGAGGTTGAATTTTGCAGTATGACAAATTACCTTGCGGCATTGTTTTGGTGGGACAGTAGTCATAATTACTTATGGTATCCTGTAGAGATGATCCCCCATAGTAACAATGATACTACGGGTTTGAGACTCATAAATAGCATGGTGCTTCCACATATATGGCTAGCCAAAAAGAACATTACAAAGATCTAGTAGGGATACATCACATAATACCTCATCCTTGAAGGGTTGGATGTTGTATGAAAATCGAGACTATTGGCTAACACGAAGATCACATGCTTGGTGAAGGCACCCAATGTTCCTGACCTTCAAATAAAGGAATATCAAAATTAACTTGTACCTTGAAAGGAGAAGTTCCTCCAAAGTGGTTGCTTGATGAATATGCACCTGATGTTATCAACGGGTGTAGAAGGATGTGGGAAAAATTCTCTATCGTTTCCTCCCTCTGTCGCATGAGAGCTTGCTCAAGCAATGGATTAATAAAATCTTTTTATCTATAATGTTTCTTCTCTTAAACCATGGAGGCTTTATTGGAATTCTAAGAGTGATTTTTCTCAGTAGAGACAATCTCGAGACCCAACGTTCTATACTCGGACCTCGTCTGCGCATGCATTGAAAAATGATCAAGAGCAACCTGCACTAATGCCACTGATCTGTATTAATTTGAGCATGAAAAGAGAGCAGAGATATAATACAGAAATATACCGAGATATTGCAAGAGATCCAATAATATAAAAAAGATATATCATATTTATATAACAAGATGCATAGATATACAGTAATACACAATTTCTATGAATGAGTGAAATGTACAGAACTATAAAATTTTAGATTGAAAGACTCACTAGAATGGTGGCAGCTTATATCTGAGAAGCTATGTGATGGCTACACTCATTTGCAAGAAGATTGATGTTACAATGAGCCTCCAAAGGCCTTTTTAACATAAATAAAATAAAAACTCCTAACCTCGAAAGATGAAAATCCAACAATTCTGTGGACCCTGTTTTGGGTAGTTTGGTGTATCAACTTCCGAGGGCGTAACTTTGAAATACGATCTCCATTTGGGTGTGTGATAGCTCGTTGGAACGATATCAACGAAGAGATTCATTTTGGGGACTCAATTAGAGTCATTCGCTATTATTGAGGTTCCCTATAGTGAAAAAACGTCGTTTAGGCCCTCAAAATGACCCCAAAAGTTTAGGAACCGAAAAATTGCTAAAAGTAGTAAATTGCCAACGAATTGTTTTGAGCCAGTTGGAATAGGTGGGTGTCCTCCAATATCTTCTTGGATAAATCCTCCCTCCTTAAGAAAAAATTGTCTCCATTGCGTTGAGTTCCCAGGGAGAGGGGAAAGCATTTGTTGAATCTGAATCTTGGTGATTTTCTTGCCTTGCTCCAGATGTCACATTGCTTAGATTGTTGAAGATTGTCATGAACAAGTTGATGGCAGGGTTGAATCTGTTCAACCAACCTGCTGTATATTGTCTTGATTGGGCAGTATGTAGGTACCATTGTAGGTGAAGAAACAATATCTTCTTTATCTTCTACAATCTGCATCTGTTGGAAAGAAAGGTCTTGGGCCAAGGCTGCAGTGGTTGCAGTGTCCTTTTGTTCACCTTTTGAACAAATTTTGAAGAGGCTAAATTTTGTAGTATGAGAGATTACCTTGCGACATTGTTATAGTGGGAAAGTAATGGGAATTACTTATGGTATCCTGTAGAGATGACCCCCCAGAGTAACAATGAAACTACAGGGTCAAGATGCATAAATAGCATGGCACTTCCACATATATGGCTGGACCAAAAGAACATCACAGACATCCAGTGAGGAAACATCACATAATACCTCATCCTTGAAGGTATGGGTGTCGTATGACAATCAACACTACAGGATGACACAGAGATATTATTCTTGGCGAAGCCACTCGATGTTGTATGGTTGTGGGTGTGGTGTCATCGAAAATCCCAAATTTTTTAAGACATCTACTGAGATTATGTTCTTATGGCTTCCTCTATCAAAATTTAAATGCAGCGAGGTCCCCTTCACCCACATATGTGAATGAAAAATTCACTCTCCCTCTTCATGATCTGTTGGTTCTTCTAATTGAATTGTTGTGGTCACGACAATAGAAGTGGGGTCTACATAGTTGATCTTTCTTCTCCCATTATTTTCTGAATTAGATTCTGAATCAAGGTTCGGCTCCTTTTCTTTGATCTCGACCACTAATGATTGCTTTGAGTGAAATTCATTAGTGTTGTCTCAGGGGATTTTGTGGAAATCGCAACACTTTCTAGTGTCCTTGCTTTCCTTTCCATTACCCTTCTTTTCATGTGGCTTGGACTGGGTTTTTGGAGGCTAGTTGTTAGGATCATCTTTACCATACTTTGGTTGTTGCGGTTTTGCAGACCAGAACTCTAGTTTGTTCTGGTTCCTAAATTTATGCTCAATTTTGAAAACATATCGATAGGCATCTCCCAGTGATGAGATGTCTAGAAAATCGATTTCAATTTGGGTGTACATATGCAGAGCCTTGCAGTATTTTAGAGCCAGATGTTGCTTGGATTTTTTGATACCAGACTTGGTGCATAAGGTATGTAAAGTATTTGTGAACTATGGAACTGTTTGAAACCTCTCTTTCCATAGTGTGGTCCATTTCATGTATTGGTCATCAAAGTTACCAGCAGAGTAATATTATTCCTTGACTGCATCCAGAAAAAAAATCCCAAGTGGGCTTGGTCCCATATATTCCAGACTCCTCTATGGAGCTTTTCTCCCAGTAAGTTTCCCACCAATGTTTGACATGGAGGAGAGCCTTAAGGAGTGCGAAGGTGATATTTTCCCTGTCGGAAAAATTATGAACAAAGAAATAACCTTCTAGTAGATTTAGCCATTTCTCTAGGGAATTCACATATATCTAACCTTCAAATATGGAGAGGTTACTCCAAAGTGGTTTCTCAATGAATATGTTCTAGATTTTTTCAGCAGGCATTGAAGGATGTGGAAAAAATTCTCCATCATTTCATCCCTCTGTCGCATGAGAGTTTTCTCAAGCAATATATTAATTGAATCTTTTTCTCTGTCATTTTTATTTTCTTCCACCATGGAGGGATTCTTGGGCATTAAATAGAGATTGTCCTCAAGAAAGAGAAGATCGAGACCCTACTTTATATAGTCGGACCTCGTCGATGAAATTCACTAAAAAATGATTAAGAGCAGCCTGCTATGATACCATTGATCCATATTAATTTGAGCACAAAATGAGAGAGGAGATATAATACAAAAATATATCAAGATATTGCAAGAGTGTAACATCCCACTCTTGCACGTACTGAGCGAACTTATTCTTTGAGGACACTTGCATGCAAGTGATCTGGGTTATTATACTATTGGTCGTTTTGATTATCATTATGAGACATTATGGGTTTGATGATATGTTATTTTGTTGTATTTACATAGATAGGTGCTATTGACTGGGTTCTCCTGAGTGTGCAAGACTTTGGACATTGAGGATGCAGAGGTATCGATGAAACCCCTTGGACTCTGGATCGAGTAAGGGAGTGGAATGTTGGGTTTGAATGTTGTTGATGTGTAATATTTAGATATGATTAGATATTATGATGATTGATTATTATTGTTGAAATGATTTGTGGATGGATGTAGGATAACAAGACCTTTCCAACCAGACTCACATTTGGAGTAGATGGGTCACACAAAACAACCAGAGACATTGAGGGAGAGGTGTGACAGTAGCCCTGCCACAGCCTACTAGCACTCTCGACATGGCTCGAACTGTAGGTTAATGATTACCTAGTTCGAGAAGACCCATGATGTCATGAGGGAAGACTGTGATAGTCGCTCCATCATGATTCTAAGGGGCATGCAATAAGTCAGGGGCCTTATTCCTTAGAGGCCCTTAGTCTTCGACAAGATCACCTAGAGGAGTATTGAATCTAAGGGTTTGACATGTACCAAATTCAGTCAAGAGGTGAGTGGCACCCTTGGAGCACATAGTGTGTCTTGAAGGGAACATTGCGCAAGGAAAACAAAAAGAGGTGAGTGGCACCCTTGGAGCATGTAGTGCGTCCTGAAGGGCACACTGCGATTTTAATTGGTAAGTGAATAAACCTAGTTGGACTTAAAATGAATGATGTTATAAGTAAAGTCTAATGACTAATGTATCCCTTAAGAACTATTTCCAAGCATAGTGAATTAAAAACTCAGGTCTGAGTAGAATCTTAGAACAAAAAAACAACAACTAACTAGACATATAACCGGATTAAAGTGGAAATTTTAATTCCCAAAGGTTCTTTATATAAAATTTTAATTCAGTAAGGTTCTTTTATAAAAAATTAATTCACTAAGATTCTTTTTATAAAATTTCAATTCACTAAAGTTCTTTTATAACTAATAAGATAAATTCAAACTTTAATTACTAAAGTAAAAAAAAAAAAGGAAATTATAATGGAGGATTAAATTCATAAAAAGAGTGAATGGTTGTTTATCTAAACTACTAATTTTGAACTTAGTTATAAAAAAGGGGAAACTTAAAAGAACAGGAAACTTAAAGAAAAAGTGAAACTTAAAAAAGGGAGAATCTTAAAGAAAAAGATGAATGTCTAACTTAGTAAGGAATCTAGCCTTTGGAACTTTCTATTTATGAACTCAACTAGAAATTAAGTAAGGTGTAATTCATTTAAGAATTGTAAGGGAATATTGGGACACTGAGGAGCATTTTTAGGAATGTTCTTGGTGTGTGAGGGAAATAGGAGTATTTAATTAATTAATAAAATTGTTTTTTCTGGTGCAACTAGGGGATCGGGCGAGATGTGTACGGGGGAGGTTTTTCGAAATTAATTAAATGAAAAAGGATTTTAATGAGAATTTGGGAAACTAATTACTTGAAAACTCTATAAAAGAGATGGTAAAGGAGGAGTATGGACCATCATCTGGTTTGCGTAACGTTACACTGCTGAAATATATCTTGACTGAACTTTCTCTTGTGGGAGTTGGGATACCCAGCTTAAGTAACGAGTGGTAGTTCGACCTTGCAAGGTGAGATCGGTGCTAGCATTATATGGTATTGTGTGCATGACTCCTTTACGGATTGGGGGGTTCAGGGGGAAGAAGAGTACCCCTAGCGTTGGTTGGGAGGTACCGGTGAGGTCACATCAGTTGGCAAGTGGGAGTTGGATGGAGCGCGCACGGGACAATGACTTCAGAGCATTCTCATTTGGCTAAGTTATGCATGTTAAGTTGTTACTTGCAATGAAATTTAGTTTACACGTGTTTATTTTTCTGTACTCGCTTGAAGATTTCATTTCCATGATCTTTCTTGCACATGCATTCCTATAGTAATTGTAATCCCCTTGTCACTTGATTTATTCAATAAGAACCCTTGCTATCCACTATATCCTTTATTTATGAGTAATTGTCTCTTTGTGTGTGGCTAGAATGAGCCCTAGACTCAAAACCTTGTCTACGTTCTAGTATGTCATTCCTGGATTTTCTTTATTCCTTGATTGCACTTTTATTTCATTATTTGCTTCTCCATAGGGAAGATTTGGATGCACATTGTGTTTTTATCCTCTATTCCATGATCCTTTAAGTTATTAGTTTGTGCCTTAGCAGTCAGACATGAGTCGAATCACTATTCGTCACTCTGGTGTTTTAATACTTAGATTCAAATGCCCTGCTTTCCTGTGCATGGATAATGACTATAGGATCATTCTCTACCCAGCAAAGAATTCTCTCATGGGCATGTATTCTCTCTTGTCCACCATCGTTGTTTCTCTGTGTTTTCTCTTATGATTAATCTCTGATCTCTGCGTTTTTATTTTATGCATAATTCCCGCGTCCTTCCTAGAATTTCATCTCTGTGTTTTTGAATGATACAACTTTGTGTTTGATTTGATAAATCCTAACATTTTTGGATGGTAAAACTATGTGTTTTTTATTGATAAATCCCAACGTTCTGAAATGGTAAAATCTCTGTGTCTTTTTGATAAAACACAACAAATATATATATTGCCTGACAATGAATTTTTATGCTCTAAACACAACATTCAACCACGTTTTTTTTTTCTTGGCATATTACACATCATTCAACCACGTTTTTCTTGGCATATCACACAACATTCAACCACGCTTTTCTTGGCGTTTTACATAGTACACAACCACATTTTTCTGGGCATATTACACAACATTCAACCATGTTTTTCTTGGCGCTTTACACAGTATGCAACCACGTTTTTTTGGGCATGTTACACAACATTCAACCATGTTTTTCTTGGCATTTTACACAGTATGAAACCACGTTTTTCTGGGCATATTACACAACATTCTACCATGTTTTTCTTGATGTTTTACATAGTATGCAGCCATGATTTTTTTGGCATCTTACACAGCATTCAACCACGTTTTTCTTGGCATTTTTACATAGTATGCAACCACAATTTTCTTAGCATATTACATAGAGTTTACCCCACGAATTCTAGGCGATTTACCTTTCCTTTACCCAACAATATCAACAGATTATCAATATGTTTATCAATAGTTTTATCAATGGAATTATCATTGGACTTGTTAATGGACAACGACATTGATTGTTGAAAGCAATTATGAAAGACAAAAATTTTGCATTTGAATGTCAGCTTTTTTGTATATGAATGACAATATTGTATTATGGGAATGACAACGTTGTGATTATTGTTGTGTATGACTGCGTTTTCATCAAATATATGATTAGATAGCGAATTTATTAGACAAAGATTTTATTAGACAACAAATTTATCTGTTGATAGACAACACCCTTATATATATATGACAATGACTTTATATAATATACAACAATTTTTATATATAACAGACAACAATTTCATATATAATAGACAACAATTTTTATATACAACAGACAAAAAATTCATATATGATAGACAACATTTCATATGACAACAATGATTTATATATTTTATAGACAATGATGTCATGTGTCTAATAGACAATGATATCATAGGGTCGATAGACAACACTATCACATATTTAATATTCAACAATATCATGTAATTAATAGACAACAATCTCATGTATTTCAGAGATAGTGAAATCATACATTTAATAGACAACAATATCATATGGTTGATAGACATCATTATCCTATATTTTATAGAACGCAATATCATGTGTTTAATAGAATGTGATGTTGTTATTGACCATGAATAGTAATAGACAGAGATAGTATTGTTAGACAGTGAAATAATTGATACACAACGATTTAGTAACAAATGAATGGTTAGCATGGTATCCCTACGTACTGCTAACTTAAACTAATCTGGATTATGTTCTTTTCTTTTTAAATGGTCAAGATGAATATTTGTGGATTGTTGATTTCTTCTTAATAGATAACATGTTATTGCAGATTGGATTCTTGAGTGAATATTTCATCGATGGCTAATCGCTTCCTTTAATTGATGTATGTTTGTAATAGAATTTGTTGCACCAGGAATTTAATGTGATGTATGATTGTTATAGTAGTCAGATTTCCCTTGCGTCTTGTTGACTTGTTGATTGGGTTCATGGGTTTAATCTACATGTATTTTTTACAGTTAATTCGGTCTCCTAGTGCGTTGGATCTTTCATTGGTTATTGGTCTAGATATGTTATGTTGTGCCTTGTTTACTGTCTCGCCTACAGCTTGTGACGACCTAATTCTTGATGAGGGGATCATTGTGCGCCTGATTGATAGATGTGAATGATAACCTGGCCAGAGTCTTATGCTTCTTGAGGTGGGCATATTGTTCGCTATAATTGATGTTGGTACTTGGTTCTATAACGCCTTAATGCGTTGGGTTTCCACATCGTAGAGGTTTCTAGTTACTGGTTGTCAAATCCATTGTGTCGGGTTGTTGATGTTGTCCTTTAGCGTGTCGACATTGTCTTTCTTATGTCAGGTAGATAGTTGTTTTTATCTGTCTATTGATTATTGCATGTTTTGTCTAGTTGCATGATGTGCCAGCATGCTAGGTCGATGATGTCTGTTTCCTGATTTGTGTGCGTTGTATTCATCATCAAGTGGTGTTGATTAATTGTTGTCATTGTTTCCTTCTTACTTAATATATATATATATATATATATATCTTTTTTTTTCGTTGTGTCGCATGTAGTCGAAACGATCGGGGACATTACATATGGTATCAAAGCCCGTTCGACCCACGACTTGGGATCACTATAGATTCTATTGATTATAGATTTGATTTTAATGTTGCTAATTAAACTGATTTGTATTCGTCCAGTTAATCATGGTTAGAGGATGTCACAGAGGCAGATGATGAGGTGCTAGGGGAGGAGGTGTGATGCCTCCAATAGCATCCATGCTCGAGGGGTCTAACCCCCAGAGAGACAAACAAGTTGTTGGGAAGGAACAGATATTTGTGGGTGATGTGGTTGGGCTAATGAGGTATTTTCAGTGGATGTTTGAGGCATTGATCAGTCATTTGGATAGAGATGAGGCTAAAGCACCGACACCCCTTGAGGGTCTACCACGTGCTCTAGTCGGTACTAGTAGTATTCACCATAGACTTGAGAAGGTCAAATTTCCTGAGTTCTTTGGTGCCCCAGATGACGCAGCCACCAAGGCATGGTTGGGGAATATGGCGATATGCTTTTCACTTCGTGAATATACCTCTAACATGAAGGTCCACATGATAATATTTCAACTGAAGGGGAGCGGTCTTCTATGGTGGAAGACGCTCCTGCCATAATTAAACATGGTCATGGAAACGTGTCATGGGAACTGTTCAAGGAACGGTTCTGAGAGAGGTATATATCAGAGGAATTCATTGAGAGTCATCTCAATGAGTTCAATGCCTTGCGACACAGTGGAAGTACGGTGCCCGAGTACAAGGCCCATTTTATGGAGCTTCTTCGGTATGCTCTGCAGCTGAATATCGAGAAAATTAAGGTCAGCAGGTTCTTGGTTTTCCTTAATGTAGGCATTCATGCAAAGGTTAGGATTTTGATGCCTCAAACCTTACATGATGTCATTCAAAAGGCCCCCATAGTAGAGGAGGAGCTTATCAGTGGGGGTCATAGTAGGACTCCAGTGAGACCAGCAGGGCAGGTGTTATCTAGTGTGCAACAACATCAATCACCAGCTAAGCATTCACCAGGATATCGTGGCTTCCAGAGAGGATCCACTTTCACTATAGCTTGACGACCAGTGCTTCAACAACAAACTCCTTACTGAGGACCACAACAACAACAACAACGTCGATCGCAACACCAATAGTGTTGGATCATGTTGTCATTGATGCCAATGGTTTGATTATTTGGGAGATTGTTGGATCATATGTCATTGATGTAAATGATTTGTTTTGATTGATTTTATTGATTGATGTCAAGTAATTGATTGCTATGATTCCCTCGATGAGAATGATATATGTCCAAGTGAAAACCAATCGATGCAAAGATGAATCATTAGTGTCTTATCATGATTGATAAGATGAACAAATGGATGAACTCCAAAGTGGTCCCCTTATGGTGAAATCCCTCACGGGAAGACGCTTTATGGAATGAGTTATCCTAGAAGAATAGTTGGAGGGCCCATGCTTGTATGTGGAATAATGAGATGAAAATCAATGAAGTTGTTGGTGAAACTATCCTAGATGGATAGTGTTTGTCATGCCATTTTCGGTGGTATGTGGAATGTCACATAACTCCTAGGTGAGTGTACACGTGGACTGACTGTGTACAGGGAGAGTGGACTGAATAACCTCATGGAGATTTGTGTTTGAGATGGTGCCAAGCTCATGGATGATGAGGCAGGTTCCATATCTACATTCTATGGCCTCATATCTATCACTAAGACACTGGTATGGTTACATTATTGTCTTGATAGATGCTATTGTTTGATATGTTATAAATGCTTAGGACATTCTTGGTATGGCTTCTATGATGTGGCTCAATTTGGTTGATTTGATGGATGGAGTGAGAAACACTCTTATGATTCTGTAGTGACATGATTGCTATGGTACACTAGTTGTTTATACATGATTGAGATAGCTATCATATTGATTTGTTGTGGAGCACGAGCAATCTATTGGAGAGCTTGGATGTATTGTGACTCATTGTGGGTCAGTTTGGACAGTGGAAGACATAAGAGAAATTGATTGCAGGTTGCAGAGGATCTGAGCATGTGAAGCAAAGAAAATCCCTAAGTGCTCAAGAGCATACGCTAGTTACATTATACATTGGCCGCGTTCACAATATGGATGATTTTAGGGGATAAATTTCTCTCATGGGCTAATTTTCCATGGTTTTTCGAAAAATGAGATTCGTTATTTTAAAAATGATTTGCCCAAATTCTATAGGATAAAATTGTTTTACCTTAAAAATCGCCAAAATTTTATAAAAACTATATAAAATCCTTAGAAATTTGAATATTTTTACAAAAATATCGCCAAACATTTATAGTTGGCATATGAAGGATTAGTAAGATTCGCCAAGGTCTCTACATTTTAAAATAAATTTCCATTTTTAAAATCATCCCTAGTTCATACGCGGGCTGTAGTGAGCCAGGGCGCGTTCACACGTAGGCTGCACTGCTGACAGGTCGTGTACATGTTGAGAGATTGATATCTGTTGAGGATTGTTGTCTCATCTCAGTTAATGCTGAGGGTGTAAGTTGATTCTTGCATATAGAGCTGGTGCTCTTGTAGAGTTGTACTCTATTCAGTTGTTGTTGATAAACCGAAGGATTGTAGTCCATAATAAAAAGAAAATTGTACATACATCTTCTGTTCTTTGTGTCCATTGTGATGATGACTTGTTGATGATATATTGCTGATATATGTTGTTGATATGTGCCTACATCTAACTGGTTATAAATGAAAACAATGGGTAATGAATAAATGTTGAATGCTAATTGATGAGTTTTGTGCAAGAGGGAGGTTTTGGGAAAAAGAGCCCCACACTCATTCACCCCCCTCTAAGTGTGGTAGGTGTGTCCAACAAACAATTTAGGCATGTTCAACAAAATAGACCAAGATTCCAAGCTAGTTGTTACCCATAATTTTAGTTATCATGATGATGTATTGATGATGGTGTACTCAGGCTCTTCATAGGAACTTTCTCCTGAGAAAAGTTACTTTCTTCTCTTTCCAGAAATATCATTTTTGAAGGAGGTTCGCAGGCTGCTAGTATATTTGCCTGCGAGAATACATGATTATCGTAGGTTGCCTTAAGCCAGGCTGCGAGAAGTTCACACTGTAATGAACTGCTAGGGTGAGAACTCTTTCTAAAGAAAGGAAAAAGATAAATTCTCGATGCTTCTAGAAAGGAATCTTCTAGAAGGATGAGATGGCATTCGAATGATTATCCTAGTACTGGATTCCCTAATATTTTGGGATCACTCTTATCCAAGTAACTAATTCATTCTCTCCTATATATTGAGGGAATTCTCATGGAAAAGGTTAAGCAAGATTTATTGGAGAATTAGTGAAAGGATTGTGTGAAGGATTGAAGCTTCAGCAGCTAGGAGACACCAGCAAGGATATCTTAAGGGTTTTGATATTCTTCATGCAAGTGAGAAAGTGTGTGTGTTAGAGTCAAGGGCCATCGAAAGGAAGTTTGCGACATCAAGGCTCAGTTTGTAATCTTTACTTTCCATCAATATTATATAGTAATATGTCCCTCTCCCATAAAGCTATGGTTACTTTATTGTATAATTCCTTGATCATATACATAGATTGATTGTTGAATAGATTGTGCTTTCTTCACTTTGGTTGGTTTGTGTTGTCTTGGTATTCACTGCACGAGAGCACTGGAGCGAATCAGGAGCAACAAAGACCATAGGAAGTGATTATAAGGTATGTTACTTGTTCTTGCCTCATAGTTAATTCAATAGTCAAAATCTAGGGAAACAGTATTATTCAGTCTTGCTTTGTTCTAGATCCAAGTGGATCTAGGGAGATTGGTTTGTGTCCACACTTACGGATTTATCCAATAACAAAATTGGCGACTCCACTGGGCATCAATCCCATTTTCTTTGTGGTTTTTGATATTTTTCTGTGGCCATTTGCTCTGGTTTCATTTTTTTCCTGTTCTATCAGTCTCTGAGTCTTCAGGATATCTTGATAGACCTTCTGGGTCTAGAAGCCTTTGTCAATTTTCTTCAATTTTCAAATTTTTGATTATGTTCAGGAATTCTCGCACTGCACTTCATTATAGCCTGTGAGAATTGGTAGAGTTCTCACTCTGCCTATAGGTTTCAGTGTGAGTTTCTTGCACCCTGCTCAAGGGTCACCTGCGAGAATTAGTGATTCTCGCACTGTGTAACATTGCCTATCTGTGAACACGATTTTTCAAAATTTTGAATTTGAGTTTTGGTCTTTCTAACTACCCAGATTAGTTTGATTACCTCTTATGAGTTTCTTGGACCATTGATTGATATATTTCTTTCTTTAGTTTGCATGCGTGAACAGTCTTAGGATTTCAAGGTTTTTTCTTGTCCTTTGTGTCTTGACTTTTGTTTCTTGACTCTTCTTGGCAAAACCATTCTCTCTGAATTCAAATTTTGGGTGTGTTTGATTAGTTGAGAACCAGTGATTGGTTGAAAGTTGAGTACTTGATTTTTCTCATTTTCTTATTGAGTTGAACAATCATTTTCTTTTGCAAATTGAGAAGCCTACTTTGGTTTGCTCTTTATTTTTTCTTTCATTGAAAGAGTTGATTGGGTTTGTCATTGCTTGTTCATTTTCTTTTTGATTTTCTATACTCGTATTGACATAGTGAAGGTCCTTTTTGAAAAGTAAACAAAAAGTTTTTCTTTCAAATATTCTTTTCGTTTTAGAAAACTTTGAAAATCAAATTATTGAGATTGTTGAAGTTGTTGAAAAAGACACAATAGAGCATTGTCATTTGATAAATGATTGCTTGAATTGGCATTTTGAAGGAAATTTTGCATTGTACTTCAAGGTTGATCTGGAAAAAATTCTCTCTCTCCCATACATAGGATTCATTGAACGAAAAATGATATATTTCATTCTCATCCTTGCATTATTGGGTCAGAGTCATACAACATAAGTTTCATTTCCGTTACCTTTGAGTAAAAAATAGCTCTTAAAAACACTGCGTAATCATAAAATTTATCTAGTAACTCTTTTTCTAGGGCTCTATTACACCAACATTTAGCTAGGCTAGTGCTTTGGAGTAGGAAGAGAGATACACTCTCCAAAATCTCAAAACACACAATAGCATCTTGAGTTAGGGAGTGTTAAATTCCATTTGCAACATATTGTCCTGGGAAGCCCTTCTCACACAAGGGTCAAGCACTAGGTCGCATTGGTGTTGGCAGAGTTACTCACCCTACTTTGTTGACATCAATGTAGAGATTTCATGTATTACGGGGGTCACTCGGAGGTATACCCACAATGATGAGTGGAAGCCTTTTGAATTGATTTCGGGCTAGATACCCTACCTTTGCGTGTGGATCAAACTGTCGATTGTTCCCCCAGGCTTTATTGTTGTTTGTGGTGACCTTAGTGGCCTATCTCTCTAGGTTCTTACCCAAGGTGACCGTGAAGGGGAAAGTCTTCACGGTACCTGGAATTGGCGTTGACCAAACTCACTCAGGCTCCTTGGAGGGTATACCCACGATTATGTGTGGGAGCTTGCACCAGGGTGTAAGTCCGTTAAGAAGGTTGTCAGTGTAACTTTTCCACCTTAGCCCCACCCCTTCTCGTCTCGTTGTTGCAACGTTGGATTTCATCACCAACTAGTGGCTTCGAAATTAGAAGGTCTTGTTTGCTTGGTGATTGCTTCCTAGATTTTGTTTACTAGCGCATGTTGTTTGTTTCTCGAAGTTGACCATAGGATTTTCTTCGTGAAGTTTGTCACTCGTTTACAATAGCTCCTCCACGTCATTCACGTAGAATGTAGGGTTTATCTCCAGAGCATCTGGAAGGTTCGCAACCCTTGCCCACAAGCACACCTGGAGGCTCTCCAACGCAGAGTGAAGTCCAAGTCATCACCACACCACAAGTGGAACACACTTATTCTCTAGAACGTTTTCAAATTACAAATACTCGAGAGGATTTTCGACTTCCCAATGATTCTCAGCACCCTTTTAGAAGACTGAATTCATCTGGAGAATTAGTTGTTACTTCTTCTGGATCACCCGTTGGGCCTTTTCCCGGTGTAGAAGGCCAAGATCCTTTTTGGTCTGCAGGTGATTTTCGAAGGACCCTTTTTAGTCCTGGTTCACCTGTGGTCTCTGAAATCAACCCTCCAGTTTTTCTGTGATAGGGACTGTACCGTTGAATACCACTTATCACTTTACTCTCCCTGTCGAGATGGCCCATCTCGTGAATACTACGAGTGTCCCAATCGGGTTCACTATAGCTGGTCTTGCTCCTATAAACACCCAGCGAATGCTTGAAGTCACTCCCACACTATCGCCTGGATACCATACGTTGAATGCCTTATTGAATGCTTATGTTCCAACACCTTTGCAAACCCCATCTGGTACTCCTGGTGGTCCTTCGTTTCCCGGGAACCCTATTCCCGGTTTTATTCCGACACTCCCTCAATTTCCTTCTGGCAATCCTAATCCTAGTGGCACTATACCATCCGTTACACCTCACTTGCAGATTCTCGTTGGTGGACAAGGTGGTACGATTCCATTTCCTCTTACCAGACACTTTCCAATTACTACACAAACTTCAATTGTGACACAACATCTGGTTGGAACACCGCCTACAATAGGGGGACCAACCCCACCTTTTGGAAGAAATATACCTCATGCTTTGGTCTAGTATTGGAATCAGATGACACAAAATCTTCCTCAAACCACTGGGGGGCAGCAGTTGCCTGTCCCTACTATAGGCCAACCATATCTAGGTATACAAAATCCTATTTGGGGTACAAATTCTCAAACTCATGTCCCCACTCAAGGTTACAATCCCTCGAGCTACTATCCTCTCCAACCACCACTGAATCAGCCTGGGTCTTCCCATTATGGGCAGACTTCTTGCAGTCCTACTGGTTTTCCCATAGGGCTTCCACCCCAAAGCCACTAGTACCCGCAGGTGAATCGACAATTACCTTTTCTCACTACTTTGGATTTGCCAGATTTGTCTAGGATTTTAAATGATCCTATTCGTCACTCTCCCCAATGGCCTACTATGTCGGCCAAGCTTCCTTCAGACATTCCTAAATTTGACGGTAAATTGGGAGAGGACCCAAATAATCATGTTATGACTTTTCACCTCTGGTTTTCATCCAAATCGTTGACGGATGACTCTGTTCGATTACGTCTTTTTCAATGAACACTTACCAGTTCTGCTGCGAAGTGGTATATTGAATTGCCACAAGGTTTCTTCTCTGATTTTAACACTTTAGCTATGGCTTTCCTTACGCATTACCAGTTACCGATCTGTTATGATACATGGACTGAGATTTTGACTTCCTTCAAACAAAGTAAAGGCACTCATATATCTGATCATATCCATGAGTGGTGAAGGAGATGACGTCTCATTAAACTTGAGCTCCTTGATCAGTTGCTGGTAGAATGGTTTACAAAATCCTTTGTGAACGAAATCGGTAAAGAGATTTCCATGGGTGGTGTCATCATGGAAGAGAGGGCTATAATTCGTGCTCAATATCTTGATCTCATTTATTCACAAATGGGAACTCTTTACGATTTACTACCCGATTTACCTCATCCTAAGACTTCCATCACTTCAACTGTTCTAGTTGCTTCGCATGCGGCTGACGGTGTGATTGGTACTGCACAAGCCCAATCACATTCTATTTCAAGCACAAACCCTAAATCTTCTTCTTCTAATGTTCAAACTGCTCCGTCTCCTACCACTCCCACCGACAAAACTTCTGAGGTAAACGCTGTTCAATCTACCCCAGCCAGAAAAAACAAATCTAAAAAGGGGAGGGGTAAGAATAAGGAGGGAAAAAATAATAATCAAATAGAGCAAACTAAAACTACTCCTGTTGAGGACCGAGATAAGTGCAAACCCCGATATCCTTGCCTTATCTGTGGTGATGATCACTACATGAAGGATTGTCCACAACGTGCCAAGGTTACTAAGTTCCTTCAAGGCGCTCCAAAACCACCCGCACCGGCTGTCTTGTCCCAACCCTTCCCGTCTCAACAATAGGCTCAGTTGGTCATCCACGACCAACCCTCCTCTTCTACGACATCATATGTTTTGATGTGTACTGGTGATTCTAAGCAGAACAACGTTGCACTCACAACTAGATCCAAAGATTATACTCCATCTAAGGAGAAGGTTGACGACTTAACTCCTGCTTTGGTACAACCCCCTCCAGAAAATTCACCTACTAACCGTCCTGTTCATCTCGAACGACCGAGCCTCAAGACAGTTCTGCGACCCCCCCTTAAGGGTGTCGTACATAAATTGGCTTTCAATCTTCATGCACGTGCGGCTCAGAACTACAACATTGTTGAAGATCTGGCTCAGGCACCTTCCGCGATGTCATCCCTTGAAGTCCTTCAGTCTTGTCCTGCACAATGGAAGGCACTGTTGAAAGATATAGGTGGAATTGACCCAACTGATGCAAATTTGATAGTCTTTGACTTGGAAGATCACATTCCAAGCTTACCCCCTCAACTTTCATTTCAAATACAGGTTGTTGTCTCTGACAAGAACATTTGCCGAATTGTTATCGACGAGGGTGCCTCGACTTGTGTTATGTCTCTTGCTTGTTGGAAAGCCATTGTCTCTCCTCCTTTGAATGAATCCCAGAACACTCTTAAAGCCTTCAATGGCTTGGGTTTTAAGCCTTACAGTGTTCTCCCTTCATTACCTATCACGTTATAAGGTAAAATGGTCCAAGTTGAAGTGGAAGTCTTCGACGCTCCCCTTGATTATAATATTATTCTTGGACATAGCTAGATTGATTCTATGCGTGCAGTTGTCTCAACACTTTTCTATGTAGCACATTTCCCTCATCAAGGAAAGGTTATTACCGTTGACCAACTTGCCTTCTTCAATTTCGATATTTGTACCAGCAATGTGTCATTTATTGCTAAAACCCCACCAGGTTATGAGAATGTCGGGGTCGGCCTTTTAAAGGACTCTTCATTAATGGGTACTTTCCACATTCCATCACCTGATGTTCCACACCCATCAGTTGCTTCTATCAACATGATTTCCATCATGCCTCACAAACTTCCTGTGTCTTCCAACCCTTGGATAGTCCCTGATCCTGGAGATCATCTTCGTTACAGCGAGGAAATGCCATTAAATCCGGTTGAGTCCGCCTATCTGGCCATTCAATCCGCAACACCTTCTACCTCTTCTCTTGATGAGTTGTCTCCTGATCCTTTTCGTGTTATTTTTCCCACTGACGATATGATCATGTCCATCATGGAGGACACCCCTTGGGATGATGGGCATCATCATTCCATACTTTTTCTAGAACAACATACTCTTGAGAACTACCAATGGATTTCGACTTCGTCGACTGTTGTTGTCATCTCGACTGTTCCCAGGTATACACAAGATGTGTTTGCCGAAGGGAACCTGAGTAATATCTCGCCCACGATTCCCATTGACATATCCATAAAACATGAGATTGTTGAAAATGTTCATATTGGAGCTTCGTGTTCTCCGGATGAAATAGTCACCTATACGTCCCTGTTGAAAGAGTTTCGTGACATATTCGCCTGGAGCTACGAGGAAATGTCAGGTATCGACCCTACAATTATTATACATGAGATTAAGACATACCCTGGTGCTAAGCCTGTCCGGCAACGCCTTCGTCTAGTTCACCCATGTAAAGCAGCTGCTATCAAGCTTGAAGTAGAAAAACTTTTAAAAGTTGGCTTTATTTATCTGGTGGCTCTTACAGAGTGGGTTTCCAATCCTGTCCCGATTGATAAGAAAGGCGGCAGTATTCATGTATGTGTTTATTATAGGGATATTAATAAATCTTGTCCCAAGGACAACTTTCCTACCCCCTTCATCGATCAGATTGTCGATGACTATGCTGAAAGTGAAACTTTTTCCCTCATGGATGGTTTCTCCGGCTATAATAAAATTAAAATTCCTCCTGAGAACCAGCATAAGACTGCATTTATTTGTCCTTGGGGTACTTTTTACTATAGGAAACTCCCTTTCGGACTTAAGAATGCGGGTGCCACGTTTCAACACGCTATGTCTTACGCCTTTCATGATATAAAGCATAGCATTCAACTCTATTTGGATGATTTACCAGCTCATTCTATGTGCAGAGTCAATCACCCTACCCACCTCCGAGCCATTTTCATTCATTGCCAATTCTATCGTATACGTTTAAATCCTCATAAGTGTATTTTTTGTGTAGAATCTGGCCGTCTTCTAGGTTTTATCATTTCGCGTCAAGGGATTCAGGTGGATCCAATTAAGGTTGAGGCAATCCTTAATCTCCCTCCTCCTTCTACACTGCGCTAGTTGCAAAGTTTGTAGGGGAAAGAAAACTTTATTCATCGTTTTATCCCTAATTACACCGAGATCTCTCGTAGTTTTACGCGGCTACTTAAGAAGGATTCTGAGTTCATCTAGGATACCCTTGCCAACAATGCTTTTGAAGATTTGAAGTTGTCCCTAACGCGGGCTCCGCTTCTCTTTCCTCCTGATTACAGTCGTGATTATTTCCTTTATCTTGTTTCCTCAGAATACACTATTGGCATGGTTCTCGTCTAAGAGGATGATGTGCGCGACGAACATGTTGTTTACTACTTGATTCTAAGTCTCACACCCACTGAAATCAAGTATCAACATGTCGAAAAACTGGCCTTGGTTTTCGTTCAAGCCGTCCAACGCTTCTGGCACTATATCCTCTCACGGAAAACTACGATGATTTCTTATTGCAACCCTATGCAACATATTTTTGCACGTCAATTGCTAGGGGGAAAATAATCCAAATGGATTTTCATACTCCTGGAGTTTGACTTGGAATTCGATCGCGCCAAGTCTAAGAAATCCTTGGTTTTCGCTGAGTTGATATGCGATTTTCCTCACTCCATAACGGAAAATGTACGAGTAGATTCATTACCCGATGAATCTCTTTTTATTATTAGCACTTATGATATTTGGTATGGTGATATCATTATATATCTCCAAACCCAGACTTTCCGGCCTGATTTGTCTAGTACTGAACAACGTCACATACGCTATCAAGCTCGTCAATACATTATCCTCAGGGATACTCTTTATCGTCGAGGAATTGACTCTGTTTTTCGACGTTGTCTAACGTTTGATGAAGCCGAGAAAGCTCTGAATGACTGCCATTCCGGAGCATGTGGTGGTCATATGTCTGGGTATGCTACTGCCCAGAAGATCTTACGCGCAGGGTATTTTTGGCCATCTTTGTTTAACGATTGCATTACTGTTGTTCAGAAATTCCATGCCTGCCAGACCTACAATCATAAAATTTGGTCACATCCTGCTCCTCTTCATCCTGTGGTCTCAGTTGGTCCCTTTGTGAAATGGGGCATCGATTTCATGACATGTCACCATCACTCAGCCAGGGGGCATGGTTACATCATTGTAGCCTTTGATTACTTTACGAAATGGGTCGAGGCGATGCCGACATTCGACAATACTGGAAAGACTGCAACCTTGTTTCTTTTTAACCATGTCAGAGCTCGTTTTGGTGTTCCCCAAGCTATCATCACTGATCACGGTAGTCACTTTAAGAATTTTATGATGTCTGAACTTACGGAAAAGTTGGGTCTTCATCATGATAACTCAATGCCCTATTATCCACAAGCTAATGGCCAGGTCGAAGCGATTAACAAAGTTCTCATAACTATGCTTCGACGGATGATAGGGATTCATAAAACAAGTTGGCACACAATGTTGTTTTCGACATTGTGGGCATACCAGACATCTTTCAAGTCTGCTACTGGGTTTACGCCTTTTCGATTAGTCTACGGTGTGGAAGCCATTCTTCCTATAGAATGTGAGATACCCTCTCTGAAGCTAGCTGTCGAACTCCTACCCAACACTTCTGCTGAAGAAGAATGTCTATTGTATCTAATGTGATTAGACAAAGCTCGACGTGATGCCACCCTAGTAATAGAAGCCCAAAAGAAGCATGTCAAGGCCCAATATGACAAGCATGTCAAGCCTCGTGTTTTCTCAGAAGGTGATCTTGTTCTTCTCTATGAACAGGATCGAGATTTGTTAGGAGCTGGGAAATTTGAACCCATGTGGCGAGGTCCTTATATTGTTCACCAAGTTTTGGAAAAAGGAGCATATGAGTTGGTCGATTACGATGGTATCCCTTTGAGTGAACCCAGGAATGGGTTGTACTTGAAGAAGTACTATGCATAAATCATCTATGCACAAGTACTTGTATTTTAATGTATCATACTTTGTGTGTGGTACTATAGTTTTCTTTGGTCGTTATCTGGTCTCTGCCCTTATGTGATGTTGTGTTTGATTTCTAGATGTCGGAGTCTTCGCCACCTTATATTGGCTTCGTTGATGGTGCTAGACGTAGTACTCAGAACCTAGCTTCCACTGCGTGGGCAATCTATGCCCCAACAAACAAACTTGTATAGCGTCATTATTGAATTATTGGTTGATGCTATATTGCTCGGAATTCGCCATTTGTTTGTGCGACTTGACTCATAGCTTGTAGTACTACAGTTAAGTAATATCTACTCTATTCGAAGTCCTACTTTGTTACGAGTGTATTTGTGAATTCGCCTCTTGGAACGTTATTTTGATCACATTGAATATCAACATATTCCTAGATGTCTTAATACATTAACAGATGCATTGACAAATTATGTATTGGACAGACATTTGAATCATTTATAAATCAAACATATTCAGAATTCACACAATATAAAATAAACCGGTAGAATCCATCTGTATATATAACGATCAAAAGAGTTTTTAAAAAAAGTTTGTCCGAAGACCAAAATATCAAAATTTGAAGCTTATAGCTTCTACAAAGTGACGTCACGGATGACGTTCACGGTAACACACAACTGCTCTAGAAACTCTATGGAGAAGTCGACTCATAGATGTTTATACCCCTACAGTGTGACGTTGATCGCGTCATGGAATCTCTTCCAAAGTCATATCTGGAATGTCTACTGTCAGACCCTCTAAATTATGTTCCACCACCTGATAATCCTCAGCATACTGTGGTGTTGTTGCTGCTACCTCTCCTCGCCTCTAGATAGGAGAAGTGCCAGGAGGTCTATACAGTCCAACATTTGTGTTATCAACAAACAATTTTGTGTTAGTCTTTGGATGAACATATAAAACAAAACATTTGAATATGATAAAAAATTTACAAAAACATTTAAAAAGAGAAAATGTGTGTACTTCTTACCAAGGTCACTCCACTGAGAATCCTCTAGTAATACCAAATCCGGATCTCCTCGGAAATACAACCCAACATAAGCGTAGTCATCAACCATCAACATCTGTGGTTAAAGCCAATCAAAGAACGTATCATCATATCTGATGATTGGTCCTGCTACGTGCCGGGCCATGAGCCGACACCATCTGAGCATTCGTGGATCCCTGGGAGATGGTAAATTCCACTCCACCTGTAGCCTCAGTAAAGGGACCCGCTCAAGGAAGAAGGATACCAGTAAATATCTGTACCTGAATTGCTTCAGGTCACCCCACCTACATTTGGTCAATTTCTTTTTTATGCTGCGCAGTACAACATCTACCCAGTTGAACACTCGAGGCTCAATACACTCAATAGCGTACTGGAAATAGATCTGTAATTCCATATGAGGAGTATAAATCCTAGCCATCCGAGCTATATTGAAAATTATAGTACGAAGGGTCAAGTCTCATACCCCCCAGATAGCCACTTTTCATTTCTTTCTTTCAGCCTCAAGGACGCAGTGTAAATTGCAGTACTCACTAATCTTTAGCTCGCCACCTATACTACCTGTTAGACTCACATAGTACCCCCGTCGAGACAATCCAGTCAAAAATTAAATGTCCTCAATGTCTAAGGACAGTGTGTGGACCCCCACACGAAACACCTACTGATCTGGGTCCCACATACGGACCAGGTACTCTAGTAATCTGACTTGGGCCCTCATGCCTGGGATGCAAAAGTATTTCAAGAGCCCACAATCTCTCAATGCAGCTATGGTAGGAGGATGATTCTCAGCCATTGCATTATCCTCTTCATGTTCCCTTTCATGCCACTCAAGCACTATGTTTATGGGCAATTATCTGCACAAGGAACATAAAAGGAGAATTAATAACTTTATCATGTTTTAAATCTTTTTCATTTGGATAAAAATTTAAATTTTTTTTGGGCTTTGTGGTTCTTGCAGGTGCCCCATTTGCACAGTGCGAGAACCTCACAGGTGGCTTAAGGCTCACCTGCGAGAATGCATCATTCTCGAAGACCCTATATGGGCTGCCAGCGAGAATGATAGCGTGCATATAGGGCCTAGAAAAACATCTTAAAAATGGAAATTTAACCGATGAAATGACAAAATGAAACCATAAAAATGTTAAGGATGAAGAGCCTACCTTAATGTCACAGACGACTCACTGAATGGTCTCTCGTAGCTCCCGCAATCTAACGCCGAACTCGGAGGGTAAAAGAGGGGTTTTTTGGAGCTCAATAGTGGAAATGTAAAATGGTGTGGTAAAAAAGAGTTTTTACTCATTTTATTTACTTTTACTATATCATTTTGGGTTTTTATGATTATTTATCAACTAAACTCCAATCCCTAATGTCATGTTGAGTGTATTTCTTGCAGGCGTGATGACTTTAATGATTCAATACAGGGTTAAATACATGTTTTTCTTTGTTATCATGTGTATAAAAACCTAGAGCGTGGTCTTTGTCCATTCTTACGCTCATAAATACATGAGAACGTGATTGAGCATACTTTTATCACTTTTTTGGGCTCAACAAATACGAAAAAGGAACCCCCCTGGAGTCCTCTTTAAGCTCTTTTTAGACTCTCTAAACATGAAAAGATCGTCGAGCGACCTTGCTATTTTTCATGCTCGCTAAAGTATTTGAAGTACACGTCTGGTGAGTGATAATTTATCTCTTTTTCGGTCTCATCCAGACTATTTTATGAAAAAGGAAATCAGAGAGTTCTCTTTTAAGTGTTTTTCCAAACTCTATAATCTTGAAAAACCTTCGAGTTTTCTATCTCTGGACTCGTTAAACAAACATTGACAGACCCGTGATGGGACCGAACCACTCCTTCTTAGGGTTCATTAAACAGACTCCGAGGGACTCATCCGAAGGATGAGATTACATTAACAAGCATATGTTATCCTCCTCAAGCTTGCGTAAAAATAAAGAGGTACTCGCTAGAAATGGTGGGGGAAAATTTGGGAAAGGGATATGTTTTCATCTTCGTATTGATTGGCAGTAAGTGTCGTTCTTGAACATGACACCCCCTATTCATCATTCGAAGCCAGTTTGGGAAATCCATTTGTCTCTCATTCGACTGATTACAAGGTCATTCCCTATGTCGTATTTGAGTCAATGCTGCCAAATCATTGGTTGTGTCATTCATATGTTCAAGAGAAGTCCATCTGAAACCTATATTGAGTCGGTCATCTGTAGTTATCCATTCTCTCTGTGTTGGCCTTCCCTGTGTCCGGTCCTACTCTGTTTCACTTTCAAAATCTGTTACTCATTTCGTGTCATTAATGGGGGATACATCACGACCCTCCTATGACGAGTTTTGTTCCATCGACTTCAGCTCATTATCCGAAATCAAGACGTAGAAATTATTTCGTACCTTGGAGCTTGCATGCCTCAATGGCAGGTTTCCTTGCTTTCGACAATGGGTTTACATAATTGACCCTTGATCGAAGGATTCCATTGGATGTTCGAATTCAACTCATTTTTTCACACTCGATGGATTGTACTATGGTACCTTGGGAGTCATTGACATCAATGGTGATTTCCCTTGCACTTGTTAACGGTTACATCAATGACCGGTAATCAAGTGGTTTCTGCCATGTTCGACTTCAACACATGTAATCACATGGTTAGATTCGTACTTTGGGCGACGAGATTGAAGACCCTAGATATCATCTTTGTGATCCAGGTTGCTATGGAGTATGTATAATTTGTGACACATAGATCCATTGTGTATGTCTCGTGGCTATGTCTTCTTGATTTGAAATTTCTCACATAGATCCACAGTGTATTCTGGTGGCTATGTTGTATTTTGACGGCATGGATCCACAGTGTATGATTGGTGGCTATGAACCAGGTCTACAATGTTATCAGTCTATGATATGAGTATGGGAATGTTATCCACCTCTACCAAATTGATGCAGATGACCATGCTGGATGGATGATTCAGTGGACACATCTTGGCCTATTGGAATGGTGCGCTCCAAAACCATACATTAGCCTAGAGACAAGGATAATTTTTTGGTTTCCTTAACAAAGAATACTTTGAATAGATGCTTTTGTCAATTTATAAGATGATGTGGATAGAATGTGAAGGCTTGGGTGCTCCTACAAAAAGATAGGGTGCAATGTAAAGACTTGAGTGCTCTTGCAAATAGACATGACAGGCTACAAAGACTTGGGAACTCCTACAAAAAGACAAGGAACATTGTGGAAATGACTTGGGTACTCTTGTGGATGGATAGGGTGCACTCTAAATCGAGTCAATTTGGATGCACCAAGGAAAGGGGTAAACTCGGCTAGAGGATTGAGGATTTGGACATCCAATACTTATACAAATTGATATATTCAGGTGTTCCACACTTGGAGGTTGTGATGGATGGTCAAGGTGCCTTGGGGAACAAGTTTCCATGGACTACAATCATGAACCACACTCATTGGGAATACTTAATTGTGAACACCTCCATTAGGCACATATTGATTGGATGCCTTGAGTCCACTTGGATGTGGATGGATTTGTGGATGAAGGGACAACCTTCGCATGCTCAATATGGCTTGGCAAGTAGATTGAATAGGTAGATGACTTGTATGTGGACCCAACAAGGAGTTCATTGGAATGTGTCATCTTCAGGATACTTGGGTCCACTTAGTGCAACATGATTTTCCAAGAGAAAGGAAAGGCTCATATAAATAAGTGGATGTCTCACGAGATAAGGGACAAACAACGGGGAATCACCAAGACTTGGAACCAAGAAGTGTAACCAAGGAGAAAGGACAATGAGTTTTGTGATTGTGTAAAGGATGGGCACAAGGGAGTGACTTATATTTCCTCGGTGAGACAAAGAATGGAAGAAGGATGTAGGAGGAAGACATGCACAATTTCTTGGGCTGGTTTGCATAAGGTCATTGGGGAATTTATGGGCATGAGGCTATTTTTCCATGGTTTCCTTTTACTCTGTGATTGAGCTACAAGTAGAGGCTAGGCTCTCCCCATTCTATCATATGTAAAATTATTATATATATCAATAAGGGCATTAGGCACCTAGATTGGGTGTCTCCCATCCATATATGATGAGTATGTATTTGGATGTTCTATATGTTTGAACATTTATGTTACGTGCATCCATTCTCCATGATGCCTTTATGACATTGGGATCTTCTCACATAATAGAGGATCATTAAAACTATTTCCAAAAAGGAAATTGAATGACCAACTTTGCCAATGAGATTATGGGTGATGGTCATTTTTTAGATCCAAATGATCATTTAGATAAGATCCTTTCTCCTTATATGGTATCATGAACGTCTCAAAATGATGCAACATATCAAAATCAATTTTATCATAATCCTCTAAGTTTGAAACCTCCGATGAATCACAACCATATAACTCGTATTATCTTGTATTTGTAGGTATATTTCATTTGATTCACCATTGAATCATATAGCTTCTTCATTGACTGCAAATATTTTACAATCTCTAATGCTAAACAAAGGAGAAACAAAATACTTGTTTTTTAATTTTTAATTTTTTTTTATGTTCCACACTATTGGAGAATGAATTTGAGGCCTTACTGTAGGGTTCCACCAAACCTTGACAAACCATATTCCTGATGTACTAGATTGTGAGTTTTCATGCATTTTGTTTATTAGTTTTCATATTTCCAACACCAACTAAAAAATAAATGGCATGATAAAGGTAATTACAGACTCACTTGCTCCGTAGCTTGTTTCCTCGATAAAAGGGAACTAGCACACTCTTTATTCGTGTCTTTCCATTGGGTTAGGTGTGTTTTTTTTTTCAATTTCCCACTTTGATGTTTCATTTCACTATTGGGAGACTATCCATCTCCACCATATGCGTCCATCTAATTTCTTCCTATCACCTATTTATTTCTTAAATTTCAACATCTACAACAAATTTTCAATTTCATTACCCAATCAAGTGTTTAATGACCTTTTTTCTATCAAATATATATGTAGATCATTGTTCTTCCGGACTTCGGATGAATTATGACACATAGCTTCTATTATTCTCACCTCATTTACAATGAATTCACAATATTTTTCAAAAATAAATAATGGATCAAAGCATTGTTCCAAATATTAAGCTCCTAGTTGAATGTAGCATTGTAAGGGTTTGCAACCATGAAATTATAGCATAGAAAATAATTCATTAGATCCAAACTAAAATAGACTACAAATTTACAAGATAATTGATGCATATACCAAGGTCAAGGTTAATTTGTTATTTTATCTAATGTTTCATACAATGAAACCATTCAAATATCACTAGTTGAATAAATTGACACAAGCTTCCAAGGAGTCTCCAAGCCACATAACTAGCCAAATGTTTAAGTAATTAAAAGTGATAAGATTTTCACCATGAAACCTCTTTTTATTTTAAAATATAATTGTTAGAAAAAAAAATGGATGAATTAAGGAAACAAAATTTACAATGGAAAAGTGTATCAAAGAAATCTTAAAGAGGTGCAATTGTTCCCATCCTATTCTCCAAGTCGTGGGATTGTATATACACGAATGTAAAACCCCACAAGAACATCATTGACATGTATTCATTTTGTGTGAATGTGGAGAGGTTTTTAGATAAAACAAGAGTATAGTATGTTTTTTTGTGTACAAGGAGCTTTGGAAAAGTTTTTGGGAGACATTTCTCGACATATAAGGTTAATTATTCTATCGACATAGGTTAATTATTCTAGGGATACAAAAATTGTAAAAGAGAGATCAATTTCTAGGGATACAAATTTTTTAAAAGAGATTCTCTCATGTAGACATCCTACTATAACTTATACACTATACTTATGTGAGAAATGGTAGAAATTATAGCTGCACAAAATTGTTGTATATCTATCATTATAGATGGATAATGGTCGCAAGAGCACTCCTTGGAGCACAATCGCTCTCACCAGGACCTTCTTTCTCTCGGCCCGAAGAACTCAACGGTTCTTCTATCTCCCAACCGGAAGATCTGCACCCACAGTTCACTTCGCGCGACCCTCCTTCCTTGACTTATCGAAGGATCAGAACTTCACAACTCGCGAGTTCACTATCTATCTTTTGGGTTCTCGAATCCCTGAGACCCGATGAGCCGAGAAGCCGACAACTCACGATCTCGCTCCCTCGCAACTTCGCACTCGCACGGACAAATAGTTCCTGTGCCGACTCCCGAGTAGCCGATGTACCGAGATGTCGATAATCTCCTATCGCGATCTCTCTACCTCGCGTCCTCGCCTCTCGCGAGACAAATCTCTTGGTCCTCCAACTCCCGAGATCCGATGTCTCGAGATCACCTGCCACATCACCACTCCTGTGGACCCCATGATCTGCAAAATTCCTCGGAATCTCGCGCCTCGCGATCTCGCGATCTCTACGGGCAACCTTCCAATCACTTCCACGCGAAACGCCGATATGCCCAATCCATGAATAGAGTCACGCTCCCCATGATTTTGATCGACGCCCTTTCTCTCCCGCACTTCGAACTTCTTCCGCTGCACTGTGGACTTCATGTCCACTTTCCTCCTTACGTAACTCCCGAACAAGAAGTGTCTCTCCACGAGACCTGTGCGCCAACCTCCTCGTGCAACTTCCCTGCTTCCCTTCGACAACCTTGAAGGCCTATCCCTCCTGAGCTTTGACGACTTCAATTCCCTCAGGAAGAAACTCTTGCACGCACCTCTTGCGGCAATTCTTCAATCACGACTAAGTGATGAAGTTTTCTCGACTCTGTGCACACCTGCAGCAGCAGTCGTTCACTTCCTCTGCTCAGAATCGCAACTTTGAGGCTTCGCCCAGCCTGCGCACGCCTTGCACAGCTTTGGTGCAAATATGCACTCTTTCGAGAGATGAGGACAAAAGCTATCTCTAAGTAAACCCTGCAGTCATGCACTCCTTGCGGACAAATTCAACTGCACTCCTTGCAGGAATTCTCTGGTTCACTTAGAGAAACAATTGAAACTCATTCACTCACCATCTCAGACTTCAGTTTTGAAACATGAAATCACATACACATCATATAAAAGCAAGTGCATAACAGAAAGAAAATATTCATAATCATAGCATCAACACACAGAGAATAGACACATAACCATGGAATTGAATCAAAGCTTTCTCTATTAATTCAATGTCTGTGCATGGGTGTTCTATATACAGTTCTCTTCTTGTGCTCTGCTTCTCTTATGAATGCTTTCTCTGATGATGATGATAATATTACAATGTACAAAGGAGGGTGTCTATATCCATTTTCCCTCTCGAGCTCTAAAGCTATCAAATCTACAATTAAATGCTCTATCTACTTTACATAAATTCTATTAAATGCCTCATCTACCTAAGGACGAGAGCTTATCCGCTCAAGGTCTATTTACAATACAAAGTGAGCTTCATTAACTCTACACATTAATGTTTTGGCGCAACAATATCAAGGTGTTTCAAAATTTGTGCTGGCGCTATCCAGCTGTCTTTTCTACTTCCGCGCTGGCTCGTTGACGTGGGCGATGATTCTGCATCATACTCCCTTGCTTGAAAAAATTTCATGGGCTCCTGTCCATGAGTTCCTGCACGGTCTGTCCATGCTTTTGGATTACTGCTTCTGTCTCCCAGCTGGCATCCTCCACTGGGTGATTCTTCCATTTCACCAGGTACTCAAAATACTGCTTCCACCTGGTCTTCTTTCCCACTCGCTTATCCAGTATGCACTCCATCTGCGGCTTCTCTGCAACTGGTAATTGCTTCTGCCACTGGATCCCTGGTTCCTCAGTTCTATTTTCTGCTTCTCCAGCTTTATATGGGTATAAATCCGAAACATTAAATATCAAAGATATCTCGATGCCCTCCGACAATTCTATCTCATAGGCGTTCTCCCCGAACTTCTTTAGGACCCTACATGGCCCGATTTTCTTCATTTTTAACTTGTTGTATGTTCCCCTTGGGAACCTTTCCTTCCTCAAGTGTGCTAGAACCAAATCACCAACTTCGAACTGAAGTTGTCTCCGATGCTGATCAGCTCTGCGCTTGTACTCCTGATTTGATTCTATCAGTCGTTGCTTCACCCTACCGTGAAGTTCCTACATTGCTTCAGCGAACTCTTTAGCACTAGCACTGCTAGTTGTAGCCTGTTATGAATCACTGAGTTCAGAAACTCCTCTCAGTTGTGTTCCATACACAATCTGAAATGGAATTTTCCCTGTGCTCCTGATCACAGAGTCATTGTAAGAAAACTTTGTCTGTCGCAATATGTTGTCCCAGCTACTATGGTGCTCTGTCACCAAACTCCTCAGCAAGTCTCCAAGACTCCTGCTGACCACCTCCGTCTACCCATCCGTCTGCGGATGGTAAGCTGAACTAAACGCTAAGTTAGTCCCTAGCTTCTTCCATAGGGTCCTCCAAAAATGACCTATGAATTTGGTATCCCTATCCGAGACTATGCTTCTCGGCAATCCATGAAGTCTGACAATTTCTTTGAAAAACAAGTTTGAGATGTGCGTCGCATCGCTGGTCTTCTGACATGGGATAAAATGTGCCATCTTCGAAGACCTGTCTACCACCACAAAGATGGAATCAACCCCTCTCGGTGTCCTTGGAAAACCCAATACAAAATCCATGCTAATGGCCTCCCATGGCCTCTCCGGTATGGGTAACGGCTGATAAAACCTGCATTCTGCTTCCATCCCTTTGAATGTTGACAAATCCTGCATCTGCCAAAAAACCTCTTGACATCTTCCCGCATTCCCAGCCAAAAATACGATTCGCTTAGCTTTGCGAATGTTTTTTCATGACCAAAGTGACCTGCCAATCCGCCACTATGCTTTTCCTTTACCAAATTCTCCCTCATGGAGCTAATTGGAATACATAGTTGATTGCCTCTAAATAGAAATCCCTCCTGGATCATGTACTCTATCCACGGACTCCGATCTCTGAGAACTAGATTCTCGGCTGCTTCGTACGCTTCCCTGAAATCTGCATCTCCTGCATACATGTCCCTCAGATTTTCAAACCCCAATGTTTTGACTTTGAACTCCTGCAGCAACAAACATTTCCTGCTCAAAGCATCAACCACTTTGTTAGCAGTTCCTGAAATGTGTTTGATCACAAAGGTGAAATTCTACATGTACTCTACCCATTTTGCATGCTTCTGGTTCAACTTCTCCTGTTGACTCACAAACTGCAATGCATGATTATCGCTATACAAAATGAATTCCTTGGGTATCAAGTAATGCCTCCACTTCTTCAATGCATGTATGATGGCATAAAACTCTTTATCATATGTGGAATATTTCAGCTTTGCTTCATCCAGCTTCTCGCTGTAATATGCGACTGGCCTGTCTTCTTGGCTCAAGACCGCTCCTATGGCATATCCGCTTGCATCACATTTCACTTGAAATGTCTTCTGGAAATCAGGTAACACCAGAATCGGTTGCTCTGTGATCTTCTGCTTCAACAGATTGAAGCTTCTCTCAGCCTCTGCTGTCCAGTGAAAATTTTTATGTCGCTTCTTCACCGTGTCCATCATCGCTGCGCTAATTCCACTGAAATTCCTGATGAATTTCCGGTAGAAACTAGCCAAACCATGGAAACTCCTCACCTCAAAAATATTCCTCAGTGATGGCCAATTCTTGATCACTTCTACCTTCTGAGGATCCATCTTCAACTCATTCGCTGATATGACAAAACCCAAATAAACGAGCTCTGTCTTCATGAAGGAACATTTCTTCATGTTGACCAACAACTTCTCCTGCTGTAGCTTCCGCATCACAATGGCCAAATGCTTCAAATGTTCAGCCTTCGTCTTACTGAAAATCAGTATGTCGTTCAGATATACAACGACGAATTTCCCGATGAATTCCCTCAGGACTTCATTCATCAGCCTCATGAATGTGCTCGACACGTTTGTCAAACCAAATGGCATGACCAGCCATTCGTACAAACCTTCATTTGTCTTGAATGTTGTCTTCCATTCATCACCCTCTCTCATGCGAATCTGATGATATCCGTTTTTTAGATCAATTTTCGAAAAATAATTTTCCCCACTCAGGCAATCCATCAGATCATCCATTCTCGGTAGTGGAAATCTGTACCTGATGGTTATCTTATTTATCCTTCTGGAGTCTGTACACATTCTCCAGCCTCCATCCTTCTTCGGACTTAGCACTGTTGGAACAACACACGGACTCAGACTTTCTCTGACCAGTCCTTTATCCAACAAATCCTGGACCTGGTTCTTGACCTCCTCATTCTGCTGCGGTGTCAACCTATACACTGCCTTATTCGGAAAACTTGCTCCGGGTATGAGATCAATGTGGTGACTCACACTTCTCATCGGTGGCAATGAACGAGGTAATTCGTCCACGATGATGTCAGCGAACTCTCCCAATAGTTCCTGAATCTCGTCTGGCAAGTCATCCACTCTTGTGCTAGTCAGGACAATTCTCGGTTTCCTGACCACAAAGAATTGTGGATCTTCATTCTTCTCCATCTCTGTGAGAAGCTCCTTCCCACTCATGAGAAGTATTGTATTGCTTAATTCCAGTTTCATCTCCTTATCCTTTATCGGAAGCAATCTGTGTCTTCTCCCATCCTTTTCCGGGGTATATGTGTTCATTCTCCCATCATGAATCACATTTCTGTCATATTTCCATGGTCTACCCAGCAATACATGACATACATCCATGGGAATAACATCACACAAAATCTTATCATTATATCCCCCAATCTTGATGTCAACTAAGCATTGTTTAGTGACACTCACCCGATGTCCTTTCAGTAACCATGATACCTTGTATGGGCTCGGTTGTTTTATCGTCTCCAGCTCCAGCTTTTCCACCATCTCGGTTGAAACGAGATTGTCTGTGCTCCCGCTGTCCACAATGACCTTGCACTTTCTGTTCTTGGTTTTGCATGTGGTTCTGAACAGTCTGCTTCTCTAAGATGTGTTCTCCACCTCTTTCTCGGGTGTTAAAAGAACTTTATGCATCCCAAGTGATCTTCCGCTGTCTGCATCTTCATTCTCAACATCATGCCTCTGCGCTTCAGTGATGTGAGCTTCTCCAACATCCTTCTTCTTCTCTGGACACTCGAATGACTTGTGCCCATTCTTACCACATGTAAAACATGAGATCACTCCACCTCTTCCCCTACCTCGACCTCTAGTACGAGGAAGAGTGTTTGCATCAGCATAATCACTTCGCTGATCATTTTGCTGCCCTCTCTGGTCAACCTGTGGCTATCCTCGCTGTGAGGTTCCACCTCTTTCAATCTTACCCTGAGGTTTCTTCCATTCCTCCTTGGGCTTCTGGCATTTCTCCTGGGCAACTGCCTTGCCTCTGGGCTGACCTCTGCCTCGCCCTCGCTGACCTTGCTTGCGGCTCAGCTTTTCCTTGGCTTTCAGAGCCATCCGGTAAGCATCCTCAACAGTCCTGATGGTTACCATGCTCAATTCATCCTGAATGTCATATATCAGACCATTCAGATATCTAGCAACCTTCTCATCATCGCTCTCCCGATGACCTGCTCGAATATTGAGCTTGTAGAATTCTTCGGTGTATTCCTTCACTGTCATCAACTTCTGTCTCAGGTTCTGCATTCGCCTGAACAGTGTGATCTGATAATCTCTGGGGATGAATTTCGCTTTCATCTTCGCGATCATTCGATCCCAGCTTTTGATCTTTTGCTTCCCTTTGCAGCGCCTGTCTGCTTGAAGCTCGTCCCACCATAAATATGCATGTCCCTTTAACTTCGTGACAACATGCCTTACCTTTTTTTCCTCTTCTATGTCCTCATAATAGAAGTAGGTATCAAGTACTCAGACCCAGTCCAACAACTCTTCTGCATCCAGGCTTCCTTCATACGCTGGAATGTCCATTTTGGTCTTGGAACTCATCCTGGCGATGGCTTTGATCAATCGCTCAGTGGATGCGTCCTCTGCTGTGACTTCTTCTGCATGTCCAGCTTCCTCTTCCACTTCGGAATCACTAAGATCCCCTGTGCCAACTCCACGTCTTTGTGCAGTCTCCATCTCCTCAAGCCTTGCTCGGAGATCTCTCATTTGGCGCTCCATTTTTGGATTTCCTGCTGGCCTACCTCTTCTTCTCACCTCCCTGTCTTCGGGTTCTGGTGATTGTCTTTCTCTTCTCGGTGGCATGATTTAATCCCTATCCCTGCTTCAGCAAGCAAAGATATTCCCACTCTGATACCACTTGGTCGCAAGCGCACTCCTCAGAGCACGATCGCTCTCACCAGGACCTTCTTTCTCTTGGCCCGAAGAACTCAACGGTTCTTCTATCTCCCAATCGGAAGATCTGCACCCACAGTTCACTTCATGCGACCCTCCTTCCTTGACTTATCGGAGGATCGGAACTTTGCAACTCGCGAGTTCACTATCTATCTTTTGGGTTCTCGAATCCCCGAGACCCAATGAGCCGAGATGCCGACAACTCACGATGTCGCTCCCTCGCGACTTTGCGCTCGCGCGGCCAAATAGTTCCTGCGCCGAATCCCAAGTACCCGATGTACCGAGATGCCGATAATCTCCTATCGCGATCTCGCTATCTCGCATCCTCGCCACTCGCGAGACCAATCTCTTGGTCCTCCAACTCCCGAGACCCGATGTCCCAAGATCACCTGCCACGTCACCACTCCTATGGACCCCGTGATCTACAAAATTCCTCGGAATCTCACGCCTCACGATCTCGCGATCTCTATGGGCAACCTTCCAATCACTTCCATACGAAACACCGATATTCCCAATCCACGAATAGAGTCATGCTCCCCGTGATTCCGATCGACGCCCTTGCTCTCTCAGACTTCGAACTTCTTCCATCGCATTGTGGACTTCACGTCCACTTTCCTCCTTACATAACTCCCGAACAAGAAATGTCTCTCCATGAGACCTGTGCGCCAACCTACTCGTGCAACTTCCCCGCTGCCCTTTGACAACCTTGAAGGCCTATCCCTCCTGAGATTTGACGACTTCAACTCCCTCAGGAAGAAACTCTTGCACGCACCTCTTGCGGCAATTCTTTAATCACGACTAAGTGATGAAGTTTTCTTGACTCTGCGCACACCTGCAGCAGCAGTCGTTCACTTCCTCTGCTCAGAATCGCAACTCTGAGGCTTCGTTTAGCCTGCGCACACCTTGCACGGCTCTGGTGCCAAATCTGCACTCTTTCGAGAGATGAGGACAAAAGCTATCTCTAACTAAACCCTGCAGTCACGCACTCCTTGCGGACAAATTCAACTGCACTCCTTGCAGGAATTCTCTAGTTCACTTAGAGAAACAATTGAAACTCATTCACTCACCATCTCAGACTTCAGTTTCAAAACATGAAATCACATACACAACATATAAAAGCAAGTGCATAAAAGAAATCAAATATTCATAAGCATAGAATCAACACACAGAGAATAGACACATAAAAATGGAATTGAATCAAAGCTTTCTCTATTCATTCAATGTCTGTGCATGGGTGTTCTATATACAGTTCTCTGCTTTCGCTCTCCTGCTCTTCTGAATGCTTTATCTGATGATGATGATAATATTACAATGTACAAAGGAGGGTGTCTATATCCGTTTTCCCTCTCGAGCTCTAAAGCTATCAAATCTACAATTAAATGCTCTATCTACTTTACATAAATTCTATTAAATGCCTCATCTACCTAAGGACAAGAGCTTATCCACTCAAGGTCCGTTTACAATACAAAGTGCACTTCATTAACTCTACACATTAATGTTTTGGTGCAACAATATCAAGGTGTTTCAAAATTCGCGCTGGCGCTATCCAGCTGTCTTTTCTGCTTCCGCGCTGGCTCGTTGACGTGGGCGATGCTCCTGCATCAGATAACCAGAAATAGTTCACTGAAATATATCACATATGCCTCTGATGTTAAATTAGAAAAGAACGTGATACAATATATTTTCCATTACTTAAATCTACAATAAACAATGTCTCAAAGAAATGTGATTCATGAAAGTGTGATTTCCTCAGAATAGCTTGTTGTGATTTCCTCTGGATATCCAGACACTATCAAAGATTCAAGACTCCTGCTATTTCTCTGTCTTGGAAATACCCTCATCCAAATACCCTCCAAACTTTGTGAATAAATAGTTCTCAATGGTTAACGTTTCCACCAAGAAATCATACATGATTTATAGCATATGGGAGGGTGAAATCACTAACACAAATCTCATTGTTCTTTGGAAATTGGGCAAATGAAATATTGTACTTCCCCATACCATGAAATTGGGCTGAATTAAACTGTAAACCATGATTTATACCAAATGTTAGGGTGAAGTTGCTACCAAAATTTTCCATATTTTTTAAAAATGGTAGAATGGGAGCTTGTAGCTCCAAATTTCAGGGGTGAAATATAGTTTTCTTCCCCTCTCCCTCATAAAAACATGGGCTAACCCACTATACAATTTTTTTTTAAATAAATTAGGGATGAATAATATAAGTTTTAAAAAACCACTACAATACAAAAAAATCACCCAATAAAAATTTGGAACCCCTTGATTTTTCCCATGAGCAAAATTTCACCCCTAAAATCACCTATGAGCAAGAGGTGAGTGTAACAAAATTAAAAAAAAAGTTCTACTATATCCTCTTTGAGGTTATTAAAAAAAGAGAATGAGAGAGAGAAAAAGAAGAAGATAGCATAGGATGTTGATGTCGGGTACTATTGTGATTTTTCTTCTTCATAGCTTTCGTGATAGTTGCACTGGGTACTCATTTATATCCTGGGGGGCCTCACACTCTACATTTTTACACTAGATAGTAGGGGTGCTATTTTTTTTGGATCATGCGATTTTGGAGACACTTCAATGATTACTTTTGGGGTACTATATTGATGACTACAAGCGGGCATGTTTGATTCGGAAGGTGCAGGACTAAATAAGTGGAATTCTTTTCGGTATGCTGATGGCACGTTCGACTAATCTACAGGGGACTATGGTAGCCTTTCGAATGTTGTTTGATAAATGGTCAGGGATGAATGTACAAATGCTTGGAGAAAATTTTCCATTCATCGACTGAATGTTGAGCCTCTATCTCCATTTTCTTCATCTGTCTCAAAATTTCTATATTTTCTATCAAGGGTACTTCATTTGCTGAGGTGAATTCAGGATTGACATTTTTCTTCATTTCCTCAATTTTCTCTTTTATTCTGGCGAGGTTGCTTGCCACTTAATATGTTACCATATGAGATTTTCTTTCCTCTTTCATCCATTCTCTTTTTTTCATGTTAGGTCTAGCTTGGTCACTTTTTCTTTCTCTACCTGGTAGGATATAACCAGTTTGGATTTTTCAGCGGTGGAAAAATGTCGGGCTCTTTTCAGGTCGGCGATTACAAATTTCTTTGTTTTGAGTTTGTTGTATGTGGCAGAAAAATATGTTGGCAAGTTGTCGAGTATTGTGTTTAGAGTGGCTTCTTATGAGCTGGCCATATCGACTTGTTCTTAGACCACCTTAAATTTCTCCATCTTAGACTGCAAGATTACTGTTGTTTGTTGGGATAACCGAATTTGAGTATATCTTATTGAATTTTTATGCATCTTCTTGAACTTTTTATTTTCTTTCCTTAAGTATAAGGTTTATGCATGTTTATCTTCCCCTGTGGATATGACTACTTCGATCAAGCTCCTCATTGCAACAAGAGGATCGACTCCTTTCGTCGAATGGTCAATTCCCAATTGTTATTTTGCAAGGTGAAAATATTTTTTTTAGTATATATTTCTCCTTGATCCTTCTTGCTTTAATTCACGTTCTTTTGCTTAGGGCATTCTTCCACCTATTTGTTTCTTATTTAAATACCTTATTGTATAAGTCCATTATTTTTTTCATCTGACGTGACTATTGGGTCGAATTATGTCTTTACTCGTGGTTCTTTCGACCCAACTAGTTTAAATGTTGTGAATGTGATTGAATTTGGAGTAGTGTCCTTCTTCTTTTCCTTGGCTGGATTTTTTTGTTCTAGTTTTTTTCCTTCTTATTGTCTCTGTCGAAGCCTTCTTTGGACTGTTTGTTGCCTTGATTTTCTTTATTGTGTTGTCCATATTCAAGGTGTATATTTCCATTTTTCTTATTTTCATTTTCATCCTTTCCGTTATCAGGCGCGTTGAAATTCTCTTTCATGTCAATATGACTTGAAGGATTTTCTGGTGTTGATTTGTTTCTTGCATCCGTTCCTTATTTTTGTTCTCCTATCAAACTAGTAGGATTTTCCCGATCCCTCTATTGATTTTAATTATCTTTTCTTCTTTTGTGATGAGATTTTTCTCGTGAGACTGGATTATTCAATGGTTGTGCCTCAACTGTATTTTATGCAGGGTGATTGTGCTATGATCCCTGAATGTTTGTACCATTTTTCCCTACCTGATCTGGTGTATTTTATACTAGTTGATTTGCTTGATTCGGTTTAGTTGTTGGCTGGTCCAAGTCAGGAATTGTCAAAATGTTTTATTTCTTAGTGGTTCCATTCTGCATATTAGTGTTGATTTCCTTTGACCCTGAGTTCTCCTCACTTCCCTTGTTGCTATTATCCAAAATTGTTTCCTCAGATGATATTTTTTTAGAGCTTCTTATGATTTTATTTATTTGCTTCCCTAACTTCTTCATTGTTTCTTTTTCTTGAATGATTGGTGTCACCCCGAGTGGATGATATTTTGTTGTAACTGAATTCTTACTAAGGTTGGGTCGATCGAACATCGACCAACATGTCTTGACTGGAGTCGATTGAACTATGCTACGTTCATGTTGCTCATCCATCCTTTGCTTCATTTGTCTTCTTGTTTCAATTTGATTCTCTAGAGATGATATGGTTTTCTTTCTATTTTGACATTTTCCTTTCATGTTGGCTATAGATTCTTGGAATTGTGGGACAATGATCAACTTTAATATGTTTTAAGTAAATGCTTGATCCTTTTCTGTTTGTCGATCTCTCTCAACTAACTTGTTTGTAAAGTCGGAATTTTTTTTTATTGTTTGTGGATTACTAAAGTCGAGGGTTGCATAGGATTGAAAATTTTCCTACCACAACATATTTACATCATCAAAAACTGCATTAACATTAATAGGTTTCTTACCTTTAATCGTTTTTTCCCGTTGCTTTATTTTGTTCGGGGTCTACTTCACTTGAGGACTTTCTTCACCATCCAGGGTCTGAATAAATGACTCTGTATAAAACAATGTTTCCATTTCTTATTCTTGTTCACCATCTGTCAAAGGTGTTATGATGGTTGATTCAGTACTTAATACATCTAGTGGGATTGGTTTTTGGAACCCCACTTGTTTTTTGTCCATCTCTTGAAATATTTGGAACTTCATTGATTGATAGTCTAGCTCTTCGAGTGTTGACCCTCCATTAATTCCACACCACAATTTGGTGTAGTCAATTCCTAGTTGAATGTGTGCAGTGGGAGGTAGGGCTTTAAAAATATTTTGTTTGTCTCTCCATTTAAAGGAGACATTCTTGATATGGTTCACCCAACACTTGAATATTATCTTCGATGGTGGATCCTTTGATGTTCTGGCTACTTCAAGTGAAAAAGCAGTGCATTTGTTCATAGTTGGAGTCTTCTTTAAAGTGAATGCAGGTTACCCAAAAGGGTTGACTTGAATCATGGTGATCCATATTAGAATTGTTGGTAATTTGATGGACCGTCCATACTCTTGACAATCGACACAATTTATTTCAATTAATGTGGCTAAATGTTCTTCCAAGTTGAACTGTGATCCTGAATGGAGTATCTGGCCAATTGGTCCTAACATCGTGAGATTCACATATGAAACTAGAATAGTAGCTATAAAGCATAGGTAAACTATAATGCATGTCCACTTGGCATGGGGTTTTATTACTCTGTTAATTAGCAACCCTTTCAAATTTTTGGCTGATGTTTTTCACCTGTCAGGGTCTGCAACCAATCATTAGTATTTAGAGTTTTAGGAATGGGTGTGCCCCCATGTGGTATTCCCATGATGTTGTGGATCAAACCTCCTATGATTACAACTAGTTACTTGATCCAAAGGTATCCACTATGATAGAGACTTACGACTAACTTTGCAGCTTCGTCTTTCCATCCGTCGAATTCTGCAATTTGGGGTGCTCCTAGAAAATGATGAATTCACGATTTATTGAGGAAATTAGTTTCCTCCTTCCATTGGTCATTCTCCACTCCCCATGTAATAAAATTATTCCATTGTTGAGACTAGTCTATTTCTTCAACTTACGACCTAAAGTAATAATTACACTATGGGGTCGAGACTCATAAACAACATGGAATTTCCACATATATGGTTGGCCCAAAACAACATCATAGACATCAACATGGTAAAATTACACACTACCTCATCCTTGAACAGTTGGATTCCATAGGACAAGCAACATTGTTGGATGAAACAAAGATATCATCCCTGGTGAAGCCGCCCAATGTGGTATGGTTGTGGGTGTGATGTTGTAGACAACCCCAATTGTTTGATGACCTCCACTAAAATGACATTATTCTAGATGTTTCTATCAACAATTAAATGCAATGGGGTCCCCTTAACCCACATATGTGAATGGAAGAGGTGCTCCACCTCTTCAAGATCTACTAATTCTTCTAGTTGAATTGTTGCGTTCACAACAATGGCAGTAGGGTCTATGTCGATGATCTATTTGTTTTCAATATTTTATGGATCAAATTATGAATTAAGGTTTGGATCCTTATCTTTGACCTCGGGCACCAATGACTGTTTCAAGAGAAATTCATCGTTGTTGTGCCAAGGGATTTTGTGGAAGTCGCACCACTTCCTAGTGTTATTCTTCATCTTTCCTTTACCCTTCTTTTCCTATCTCTTGGAATGGTTGTCTGGAGGTTGTTGGGTAGGGTTGTCTTTACCATGCTTTGGTTGTTGTGGATTTGCAGACCCGAACTCCCATTTGTTCTGGTGCCTAAATTTATTCTTGATTTTGACACCATATCGATTGGCATCTCTCAATGATGAGATGTTTAGGAAATCCATTTCGGTTTGGATGTACCTATGTAGAGCACCATGGTATTTCAGAACCAGATGTTTCTCGGAGTATTTGATACCCAACTTGGTGTGCAAGGGTATGGAAATTATTTGTGAACTCCAACACTATTTGGCTCTTCTCTTTCCACAGTGTGGTCCATCTCATGTACTGGTCTTCATAGTTATCAAAATGGTAGTATTGTTCCTTGAGCACATCCACAAAAAAATCCCAATTGGGCTCGACCCCATATATTCTAGATTCCTTTATGGAAATTTTCTCCCAATAAGTTTCCCACCAATGTTTGACATGGGGGAGAGCCTTGAGGAGTGCGAAGGTGATATTTTCCCTGTCGGAAAAATTTTGAACAAACAAATAACCTTCTAGTAGATTTAACCATTTTTCTAAGGCATATGCATCTATCTGACCTTCAAATATGGGAATATCAAAATTAATTTCTACCTTGAAGGGAGAGGTTCATCCAAAGTGGTCTCTTGATAAAGATGCTCCCATTTCTATCATCAAGCGTTGAAGGACGTGGGAAAAAATATCCATCATTTCATCCCTCTGTCATGCGAGATCTTTCTCAAGGAACATGTTAATAGAATATTCTGCTCCGTCTTTTTTATTTTATTCTGCCATAGAAGGTTTCTTGGGCATGCGAGAGGGATTTTCCTGAAGAGAGACAAGCTGGAGACCCAACTTTCTATACTTCGAACTCGTCAGGGACATGCATTGAAAAACAATCAAGAGCAAACTGCTCTGATACCACTGATCAAGATTATTTTCATAACAAAATGAAAGTAGATATATTACAAGGAAATACACATAAAAATTACTAGAAACAGAGAAATACAATAATACATGATTTCTATTAATGAAATAAATTTACAGAGACTGTAAAAATATAGAGTGCAAGACTTGCTATAATGGTGGCATCTTTATCTATGAGAAGAGGTGTGACGACTATGCTCATTCACCAAAAGATGATTACAATGAGGCTATGAAGGCCCTTTTATGATAAACATGAATGCCAAAACCCTAAACATCTGAAAACTTAACCCTATGAGATGAAGCACCAAAAGTCATGTGGGCCTCATTGGGGTAAGTTAGTACATTAACTTCCTGGGATCGTAACTTTTGTATACGATATTCGTTTTAGGCGTGTGATAGCTCGTTGGAAGTTTCTTTTCAAGAGCTACACATTATGCCATAAAACTCTCACTTTGTCTACAATTTGACTATGGAAAGACAAGAAAACATTTTTTAGAGACCTAAAATGAACTTAGAAGTACATAAAGATGTACTGACATGGAATCTTCCAAAATAAGCCAGTTGGAATAGGTGGGCTGCCACCAATATCCACCTGGATTTTGTATAGGGATTTAGGACAACCTCGTAAGTGCATAACCCACAATTACAAAGAAATTCCCCCATTACAGAGAAACATGTTGAATTGAAAAATGTCAAGATGAGCCAGTTGGAATTCAGACCAGGTGGGTGGCCATCAATATCCACATGAATCAAATCCGGTGTTGGGGGGAAGAATATGCAGATGGTTACTTTTGTTTCAGGAGTTTGATTTTGAGGTTGTAGTGAAACCTGGAAGATTGAATGAAGGACCATATCATCTATAAAGGATAACTAATGGAGAGGAACCAAGCAAGTTGGAGGACAATTTCCTTGATGCACAACTATTTTTAGTATAGATTGTTGATGAATATTTTGCTAAGATTATTGATTTTTTTAGTACAGGATTTACCCCAAAGGAATTTACTACTACGTAGAATAATTATTTGGTAGTTATATATGGATACTACCAACTGATTGCAGGTCACTTGTACAAACTTGGTGCATAGAACATTTTGAGGAGATGTTTTATGCAGCATGAAATACCTATCATTTTTGTAGAAGCACATGAAGCAATAGTTGGAGGGAATTATGCAGGGAAAGCCACTGCACAAAGGATATTGTGCATAGGATTATGGTGGGAAAAATTTCACAAGGATGTCAAGGAGTATTGTCATAATTGTGATGTCTGTTAAAGGGTTGGAAATCCATCCATGAGGGATGAGATGCCACTGAGACCTCAGTTAACTTTGAAAGTGTTTGACAAGTGGGGAGTAGATTTTGTAGGAACAATTGATCCATCATCCATAAGATCATGAGAAAGGTATATAATTACAATGATAGATTATTTAAGTAGATGGGTTGAAGTAACAACAGTAAAGGATTGCATCACAGAAACTCCAACACACTTCTTATTTGAGAAAGTAGTCACAAGATTTGGATTCCCTAGAGTTTTGATGAGTGATTAGGGGACTCATTTTATCAATAGCATAATCCAAGCAATGAATGAAGAATTTTAGATACATCATTAGAAGAGAACTTCTTATCATCCTCAAGCCAATAGAACAATGGAAGTGTTTTACAAGATATTAGAGAATTCCTTAACTAAGATTTGTAATGTGAACATGGATGATTGGGATTTGAAGGTATGAACAGTACTATGGGCTTATAGAACTACATGCAAGAAACCTTTCAGATTGGTGTATGGAGAGGAAGCAGTGGTTCCATTGGAGTATTTTATACCTAGTTTGTGCATTGAAGATATTAAAAACATGACCGAAAGATGCATAGTGCATGAAATATTGTCTCAACTTATGGAACTGGAAGAAGATAGGATCATAGTTGGTTTCCACTAGGAAGTACATAAAGCAAAGGATAAATATTGGCATGACATACATATTAAGAAACTTTAAAAAACAAATATCATACATCCAACACTCAAATGCCAAGAAATGTGTTTGGGATAAAGAAGAGACAAAATATTGGAACTTGAGGACGATAAGGAGAACTATTAAAAAGTTTAGTGATTTAGGGTTTTGGGTTTGGAGTGAATAGTTGGATGACACAATACATATTTGTACAAATAATTTGGTTCCAAAGGTATCCAAATTCCCCATTTTCATGACAAAGTGACAATTTTCTCTTCTTGTAGAAGGCCTCAACAATGAAAAAAATATCATTCATGCAACACTTAGGTACCAATAAATTTGATTGGGATACATAAGAGATACAATATTGGAAGTTTAGGCTAATTAAGGCAACCAATGATAAAAATCAACACTTTAGGTTTTAGGGTTTCAGGTGATCACCCAATGCACAAGAAAAATTGAAAATTCAAGCACATATCAGTTTAAAAGAATATAATCACTAGTAATCTCCACCATTGAATTTGCAGAGGTGGGATGAGCTTGATTTGACATGGAATATCCTTCTTCCAAGATCCCTAAATAGAGAACTTGGCTCCAATCAAATGGAGAAAAAATGTATTCCAAAGGACTATTTCCCAAAATAAATTATTCAAATAGTTTGGGAGACCATGTTGGTGAGAAATATTGTATGCCAAAGGCACATATGCCAACTATAAATTATTCAAATATTTTGGGAGATGATGTTGATGATAAATCATATCACAATTATTACATTGTTACCTAGAACAATTATATTTTGTAACTGCATGGCTAGACACTAAGTGTAAGGTAGCTAGAGAGGTAGTGGGGGGTCCAGAGGGCCCATAGTGATAATAGTGGAGGTCATTCAATGTAAGGTGGACTAGGTCCACTATATTATTAAATAAGGTCCACTATGGTAGTTAGATATAATAAATGGGTAATTAGATATAATAAATGTAAAAGGACTTCTTAGAAGGTTCTACTTCTAGAAGATTCCTCCTCTAGAATGTTCTTAGTTGATGGTAGCACTATATAAAGGTGTTCAAACAATGTAATGAGATATGAAAAAAAATATTGTATTTGGAGCAATAGATCAATAAGAGGATGCCCCCTCGAAGAGGCAAGTGAACAGGAGAGGATCCCTTCCATAATAAGATCCATTGTATGGTGTTGCCCTACCTCAAGGGTTTGATATAATAAAGTGTGGTTTATTATATATTGCTTTGTGGATCTATTGTTTATTCAGTATTTGTGGTGATTATATTTGTATATCTATTCAATTTCTTAACAAGTGGTATCAGAGCACTTTCCTTGGCAGACATTGTGGGCAAATATTTTTTATTTTTGCAGATTTTTTTTTCGGAGAAGAAAAAAGAGGGCCATGAAATTACAGAACTTTTTGGTCTATTTATATGAAAAATTTGTAGAAACAGATTGTAGATCTGAGTTCCTCTCATAAAAACACCCGATTTGAAAAAAAAAAAATCGTCCAGAACAAAGTCCGGAAGGTCAAGATATTGAGGTTTTAAAATCTGCAATTTTCAGGGTTTTTTCTGCGGACGGTGGTGCGATTTGTTTTTATTTATGTAGCATTTGTAGGCCGAATTTGCCCAAATAAATTACAGATCTGAGTTCCTCTCACATTTTCACCCAATTTCAAAAAAAAAATCAGCCGAAACGGAGTCCGGGAAGTGAAGTTATGAGCATTTTAAGTTCAACAGTTTTTTAGGGTTTTTCTAGAAAAAACCGCGATTTTCTGCCGAAACTTATTGGGTCTATTTTTTGTTTTTTTCATTACGGTTGAGGGATTGAAGATTTTATAGGGTGCTCAGATGGCTATTTCTTCTCAAAACCTCAAATAAATTCTTGAAGCATTCAAATCTCAATTGTATGACACATTGTGTAACACATTGTATGAAAAATTTCATGACCTTGCAGATGACCTCAATAATAGGCTTTGTAGTTCATTGGATAGCATGCATGAGAGATTTATTATGACAGACATCATCAGGGATGAATATAATCAAGAAATATATGCTTGGTATGATTTTGAGGATGATTGTGATGATTGATATATGGATAGTTTTCATTTCTGGGATGACAACCACTTCCATATTTTATTTGATGACTCTACTCCACCTTCTGTAGAGAACATCAATGTCCCAGATCAGGAGCTAGTTACCAGCGTTCAATCTGCATATTCTACAGTGGTATTATTCCTTCCAGATTCTGCTACGACCATTTTCCACTATGTGGATGGATCTTCTTATTTGGATCCACATGATAGGTGTTAGTCTTTGGAGCATCATTTGGAGTTAGTTATTGGGTTCCAAAATCTTCTTCGAGGAGTTCACATGAGTAGTTGGACATGGGACCTGGGATTACAATGGTGGTTGGACTACTTCAGCGTGGTGGATTTCCTTTCTACATGGGACCCTGGTTCTTCAATCTTCTTCAACATTATGGTCCACAATTATCCATGGGACCCTGGTATATGGTTGTACATCAAGCATTGAGGACAACGCTTTCATAAGGGGGATGGAATGTAAGGTAGCTAGAGAGGTAGTGGGGGGTCCAAAGGGCCCATAGTGATAATAGTGGAGGTCATTCAATGTAAGGTGGACTAGGTCCACTATATTATTAAATAAGGCTCACTATGGTAGTTAGATATAATAAATGTAAAAGGACTTGTTAGAAGGTTCTACTTCTAGAAGATTCCTCCTCTAGAATGTTCTTAGTTGATGGTAGCACTATATAAAGGTGTTCAAGCAATGTAATGAGATATGAAAAGAAATATTGTATTTGGAGCAATAGCTCAATAGGAGGATGCCCCCTCGAAGAGGCAAGTGAACAGGAGAGGATCCCTTCCATAATAGGATCCATTGTATGGTGTTGCCCTACCTCAAGGTTTTGATATAATAAAGTGTGGTTTCATATATCTTGATTTGTGGATCTATTGTGTATTTAGTATTTGTGGTGATTATATTTGTAGATCTATTCAAGTTCTTAACACTAAGTGTTGTTGATGTTTATGTGGTTAAATACATAATAGGATGTATCAAAGAAAGAATGATGTTTATATTTACCCAGGAATTAAGCACGTAATATGTATGTCTACAGGTGTAGTAGAGTTTGTAGATGTTGTACCTACAGTAGCTATTCCAAAAAAAAAATACCAAGAAGAACAATAAATAATTGCAGGGATATATGGTGACAACATCTGCATAAAGAGTGTTTTCTACTTATGTGGTTGTTCTTATCTATTTCCTACCCCACCACCAAGATCATGCACTCATTTATTCAATTCAAATCAATTTATCCATTCAGATAGTTTGAAAAATATTTCCTCAATAAATGTGATTGAACATCCTATACAGGCCCTTTGAATTTGCCTCATTGACATAATTTTCAATGACTAAGTTGTCCTAGTTGAGGGATAAAGAACCCAATCAATTTTCGTTGTACCAACCTGTTAAGCCCTAATATTGGATAATTACCCCTTAATTGGGGCATATTATATTAGTAATATTATTTTATTTATGTTGGCTTTAGGCCATTAGTTGTAAATATACCTCTTAGTCTCCTATATATACCAAGGAGACATTTTCATTTTGAATCATCTGGTACTTGAACATTTAAGTGGGGTAAAAGGAGGTTTCCCCCTCGAAGAGGATTATTATCTGAAATTATCTCTTTTTCAAGGCGTTGAGTGCTTTTTCTGAGGTTTTTCTATGGTATATTGATATTTGGTTCTTAACATATGGTATTAGAGCTCAAGGTCTTGGGGTTTCTCTACTACATCTGAGACACCTTGAAATTTTCGCTATAACTTTTTTTCTACAATGTTTCAGAAGGTGTGGCTTGGAGGATATTGAGTAGACAGATCAAGGTATGTTGAGTTCAAAATTTAGATGTTGAATCCTTATACGTTCAGAGATACAACCTGTACAACATAGGGTTCTGGTATCATATTGAACTGAGTCGATGCGGAATATTCGCTATAAAAAAATTTATGTAACATTTCAGACCTTGAAATCTGGAGGCTATTTACAGAAATTAGTAAGGTATCTGTGGTAAAAATTTTAGCTTCTAGGTCATCATAAATTTGTATATACACCCTGTGTAAGATAGGGTATCTGACTAGTCTCAAGAAGGTGTTCCAGGTAAAACAATCATAAATTCTTCCTAGAGTATCCAAATTGAGTGGGACTGGTTTCATTGGAGCGTGAACATTCTGTAGTATTTCTGGTGCGAGTTTCAGAATTTTATATCAATTATTTTGTGCGGGGCATGCTATACAAGTGACATCTCTTGGAAAGGACAAAAATTGACAAGTTGTGCGGAAGTTACCATAAATTTCACTTGGCACATCCAATTTTGATCAGATCTGTGGCATTATAGAGAAGAAATATAAGAGAACTATATAAAGGCATGTTTCATACCCAGAAGAGCCGAAACTTGGGAGACACAATAGAAGAAATATTGTCTAGCAGAACCGCCTCAAAACCAAGGTTCAAAAGTGATACTTGTCCAACATGCCACCAAAAAAGGGAACTTCTACACCAAATAAGCCTCCAGAAAATCCTACTTGGACTCTTGGTGAAGGTGAATAAATGCGTAGGGACATAAATGAACTATGAAAGAAGATGGATTCAATGGAAGCTATGTTTGATACTAATATGGATGGCTTAAAAGGGGAGATCATGGAAGTATTGAAAAAATTCGTAACAGAGAAAACACCTGAAAGTGAAAATGCATCCGATGAAATTCATGATGAGGACACAAGGAAGGTGAATCAAGAATGGAGAAACTCCAACTTTGGTTTGAAGACCAACCACGTTCCTAAGATTGATATGAGGAAGTTTGATGGCAAGGAACCAATCACATGGATACTTCAGATGGAGCAATTCTTTGATCTCCACAATGTGCCACATACACAAAAGGTACAAATTTCTTCTTTATATTTAGAACCTAATAAATTTATATGGTATCGATGGCTTTGTTCTCACAAATCACTCGTCACTTGGACAATTTTCACGGAAGAAATGATAGCACACTATGAGGATACAAGGAGCAATAGCTTCTTTAGCCAATTGATAAATCTCAAGCAAAAGGGTTCAGTTACCGA
>ML781451.1:737145-762783 GCA_009831015.1 Picea engelmannii
TTAAAAGTAAAGGGGGTAAAGTAATGAGGGAATTAAATTAAGTGAAACCCATGGCTTTTAAATGATAAGGAAGAAATAAAATTTATTAAAGTGTGGGAGTATAAAAGCTAGGAATTTAAAAAATATATTGAAAAGATTAAAAACCGCATTTATCTTTTGGGTTCAAAAATAAAAATAGCAAGAGAGAATTAAATAATAGAATTAAAGAGACTGGAAATTAAGGAGTAGATTAAGGAGTAATTTAAGGAATAAATTAAGGAGTAATTTAAGGAGTAATTTAAGGAGTGATTAAGGAGTAAATTAAGGAGTAATTTAAGGGGTGATTAAGGAGTAATTTAAGGAGCAATTTAAGGAGTGATTTTTGAGGAAGTGAGGGAATTGAGTCTTTTAAATATTAAAAAGAAATTAATATTGGAGAACCATAGGGATGAGTGACACTTGGACGGTGGAGAACGTTTAGAGGGTTGTCATTAAAAATTAATTAATTAATGATTTATGAATTAGGCCAGTCTCAAAATTCTATAAAAGGAGGGGAAAGGAAGGAAGAAGGGAGGACGGTCAGTGTAACGTTACGCTACCGAACTGTGGCTTGACGGGTTTCTTGTGAGGAGTTGGGTCTATCTCAGCTGTGTTGGAGTGGTAGCTCAGCCGTGGAGGCGAGCTGAGACGGTAGTCTATCTCTGGATCTTGTGTGGCCCCTTTGCGGCTCGGTGGGCTAAGGGGGAAGCAGAGTACCCCTAGCATTTGGCTGGGAGGTACCAGTGAGTTTTCAGCGGTTGGCAAGCGGAAGCGGCAGGGAGAGCGGACAAGGCACGGCGCGCGGGACGTCTCCGAAGCGGGCGTGTGGCTAAGGTATGATTTTTAAATTGGTAGAGTAGAATGCAACTGTGATTTATGAGATAGATCTGGTTGGCATTGGATAAGTAAGCTGGTGTTAAAATTTATTATAACATTGTGCTACCTTCCATTTCCTTCGATGTTTGAATGTTAAATCTATCCCACGACTGCTGAAATTCCTGTTTTATCTCTGGCTCATGGTCTTTAACTCGTCAATAGGATGATTGTATCTCTGCGCTTTCCATTGATCTTTGCGCTCTAAATCAGCGATTATTGTTGAACCCCCGGCACTTGCTGGATATCCTCCTCCGATATTTTCTGTGGGTCACCTGGACTATGCAAACTTTAACTTGTTGCTGTGATGATGCGTAAATTTGATAGTTGCTCTGGAACCTTTTTTTTTACCTTGGGGTTGTTGGCGCGATTAATTAATTTCTGGCGTGTTCATTTCTAATGGACGTTTTTACTATGGGTTCTTGTATTCATGGGACTGTAGGCGTCCCCTTGATTCAGTGGGCAATTCGGTGGTGGCAGTGGTTTATAAAATGTTGTTTTTTTTTTTTGGGGCGTGAATTTCTGTCTGTTGTTTTTAAATTCTGTCATTCTTTTCCCGTCTACTGTCATCTCGCTGGTAGACTTTGGGCAGTTGTTTATTCAGTTTTACTGTCAGTACGTTTATGAGTTATCCCCTGAACGCGTGCATTTTTATGTATTACCTCTGCATGCGTTGTTATAGATATTACTGTGAGTTTCTCTTTAGGTGTACAGAGCGAATTTACAGCCTCTGTATGCGTCCTCCTTATACCTCTTGCCGTGCAAATTCTTCCCTGAAGCGTGTTATTTTATCCTTTCTTATGACTTGGGCGATTTTTCCTGATATGCGTGTGTATCGGTTATTGGGCATTCGTTTTTGGCATTTGGCAATTGCTTTTGGGCGATTTTGTTGATATGCGTGTGTATCGGTGGTTGGGCATTCGTTTTGGAGTTTGGCATTTGCTGTTGGGCGATTTTGTTGATGCGTGGGTTGCTACCTGTTACTGTGCACGACTAATCTTGAAGGCTTTAATTGACAGGCGCTGTGGTATTCCTTGATCAATATATGACTGTCATTTCCGTAATGACTTCCCTTATTAATTGTTGATTTCCACAACTGTTATTCCATAATGATCGAATTCTGTCAATAACTAAATCTGTTAACTGCATATGGTATGCGCTTTATATATAACTATTATGGGTATGCGTTGACATGCTATTTGGTATGTTGGGTATGCGGTTGGGTTACCTATTTTATCAGCATGTATTTGGTTTTAAAAACTGTCAGGTTAATTATTAATATATGTTGCACCAATAGCTCCACACAGATCTTTAGTATTGGATTGTATTCATATATTTTATTTTATCCCTTGTTCTTAAGGACTGATAGGTAGCACCAACAGAAAAGGGCTAGCTAGTTAAGTTGAGTTTATTGGAATAGTTCTGCCTATAATACAGCTGTCTTCCAACACACCTAAGTTATTAAATATTGTATTACAGTTGTTTAGTTATATTTTGTTGGGAAAGGTTCTACCCTTCTCCTTTCATGAAATATTGACTTGTTTTATGCTATTGAAAGTAGGTGGTTCATTACAGCTGCCTCATTTTATTTTTGTCTTAATGGTAGTAATGGTTAACCATTATGCTACACGTAAGGCAATAAGGGTGAAGGTGATGATGAAGTGATTATGCAATAACTGTTAAATAGGAAGGTTAAAGTGATATGGTTTGATGGAATTCAGTGTTAATAACCTTTGATTTTATGAAGTAATGATGGTTAAAGTAGTAATGAGGTATTATGTATTAATTGTTAAGTGATAATAGTGGAACCAACATGGTGTTAATGATAATATGTTAATTAATCTTGGCGTTATAAGGTGGCAATGTTAGGGTAATTATCGAAATAATGTAGTGAAATGAACGTTATGGCCTACATACGCCATTGAATAATTGTTTTTAAATCTATATATTGACTTCCTTGAATTAATAGTTATCCTTACTTATTAACATTGAATTATTGATAGTTGCCATTCCAAATATTGCCCTTTTTAATTTATTGTCATTTAAAGGTTATTATTGTAGATTGTCCTTTTAATTTGATGTATGTCGTTATTCATTTGATGTAACCTAAATTTAGGATGCAATCTATATATTGGCTTCCTTAAATTAATAAGTTATCCTTACTTATCATCATTGTAATATTGATAGTGGGCATTTCAATTAGAGCCCTTTTTAGTTATTGTCATTTAAATATTAAAATTGCTATATCTCGTCATTGTAGATATGATGGTTTATTGAATATTCAATATGTTAAAAATTGATTGCTATAGGTAAAGGAAAAAGGTTATGGTCCGCCGATGTCAGGGAATATTGGTTATAAATTCGTAACTGTAATATATTGTAGAATTAGGAAATTGTGTTGTTCTTACCTTAAAATCAAGATGGCAAGATTAGAGTTGAAACATATGACCTTTACTTAATTCAATGCTATCGTAATCAGAAAGGAGATGATATGGTGTTCTTAATGTACTGTTAGCCTAGTCTCTGGACATTGACCAGACTTACTTAGTGGAAATCCCCGGTTTTATGCATTAAATTACCCCCAGTTAGTATGTTGGTTGGTTGTTCTGTCAGATAATGTCAATCTTGAGTGTTCGTTGTCAGAGTCCTCTTGACACGCGCCTTCCGTAAGGGGCACAATTGTTCTTCTTATTTATGTTGTACTTGATTGTGATCAGTTTTACTTTTGTCGTGGTTGCGTCTTGTTGGTCATCGGGTGGCGACGTAGAATCAAGTGTGTTGTTACTTCTATACGCGTACACACACCTTAAAAAAAAAAAAAAAAAAAATTGCACCTGTCACTAGAATGGTTGTCGTAACGAGGAAGGTCGTTACAGTGTGCATTGGGATATAGAGCTTGACAAATATTTTGTTCGACTCTCCATTTAAGGGACACATTCTTAAGATGGTTCACCCAACACTTGAATATTATCTTGGATGGTGGTGCCTTTGATGTTCCGGCTACACCAGGTGAAAAAGAAGTGTAGTTGTTCATAGTTGGAATCTTCTTTAAAGTGAATGAAAGTTACCCAAAAGGGTCATCTTGACTCATGGTGATCCATATTAGAAGTGTTGGTAATTTTATGGCACATCCATACTCTTGAAAATCAACACAAATGCTTTTGATTAATGTGGCTAAATGTTCGGCCCAGTCGAACTGTGATTCCAACTAGAGTATTTGGCCAATTGGTTATAAAATCATGAGCTTCACATTCAAAACCTAAATAGTATATATAAAACATAGGGAAACTAAAATTCATATCCACTTGGCATGGGGGTTGATTACTCTGTTTATTAGCAACCCTTTCAAATTTTTCGCCAATATTTTTCACTAGTGAGGGTCTGAAACCAATCATTAGTATTTAGGGTTTTAGGCATGGGTGTTACCCCATGTGGTATTCTCGTGATCCTGCAGATCATACCTCCTATGATTGCAACTGGGTATTTGATCCAAAGGTATCCACTATGATAGAAACTTAATAGGAACTTTGCAACTTCCTGTTTCCATCTATTGAATTATGCAATTTGGGATGCTCCTAGAAAATGATGAATTCAATATTGCTTGACGAAATTAGTTTCCTTATTCCATTTTTCATTCTCCCCTCCCCATTCCATAAAATTATTCCATTGTCGAGACCAGTCTATTTCTTCAATTTATGAACCACGAATGTTCTGCATTCGCACTTGCAATTCTATTGCACCTTCTTTGTCAATTTTTCCCTTTGTTCTTGGTTCGACTAGGGAATATGTTACTTGTCCCCTCATTTTAGGAATATATGTAATTTCTTTCTTATAAGGTGTGAATTTATGAAGTTCCAGAGTTGGGTATGTCACTTCAACTATGGGGCTATGATTTCTTGAATGCTCTGGCATAAAAAATAATGAGGTGAAGCCATACGCTTCATCGATATTTATAGGTGGGAATTGGGGTGGGAACTTTAATTCATCCATTGGTGACATTAAATCGCATGCCTCGTTTATAACATCAAATTCATGTGATAAGTTATTGTGATAGAAGAGTCGACTTGAGGAGTAGCACGAGTTTAAATATTGAGAGGAAGAAAATGATGACAACCCTCACTATGAACTTGGAAGAGAATTTCCTAGTACAAACCCCTGTTCTTCTCCTGATATCATTTTACTCAAGAAAGAAGGAACTTGGCACATGTGTCTTGATTTCCACACCCTAAAAAAATTCACAATCAAATAAAAATTCCCCATTCATGTCATTGATCAGTATTGTAGGGGCCAGTTGGCCTCGTCCACTAGAACTGCCAATCGACTAACCAAGTCAACTGTAGTAGTCATCTAGGAAGTCAGTCGAACAGATAGTTTGACTAACCAAACATTTATGGAATGTAATTGACTCATAAATGTATATCAGACATATATATACACTATCATGTAATGGAAATACAGAGGTTGTTTTGGAAATATATAATAAAATCTATTGATGGTTCTCCCCCACTTGTGTATGCTCTTCTATATTTCTATGTGTTCTTATATAAATGTTGTAGTGTGTAATTATTTGTGTAAGGATCTACTGGAAACCTTCTCTTCCTTTCCTCTAGACTACAACATTAGTTCTGTTTTTGGGACTTGAACTTGGGTTTCTCGGGTGAGAGTTGAGTATCCTAACCAGCTAGACTACAACAATATGATGACTAGGTTATGTTACATTCATAGGTATGATGAAATTTATGAGGCCTAAGAGGCCCCCTCAACATCTCCTCGAAAATCAATTCCTTTCTCGTCCCAAGCAAGTGTGCATCAACTACTCATCAGAAGTGGGTATGCATATTAGGTTGATTGAGATATGTGAATAATGCTTCTAGAATGGCTTCTAGAAATCCCTCGTAAGTTTCTGAGAAGAATTGAGCGTGTTCTTCAATGAACATCAGTCGATTTCTTCTTGCATAATTTTTTATGTAATTGATAATTTTACACTCCCACCATTCCTGTATGTCTTCCAATGTTAGAATCTATGTGTTTTTTTTTCATGCATGCTCGAGTTCAAAACTATTGGCAATGGAACCAATGTTGTAGTCTAGAGGAAATTATGAGAAGGTTTCTGGTAGATCCTTGCATAGAGCATTAAACACTACAACATTATATATAAGAACACATAAACATATAGAAGATAATATGAAAGTGAGGAAGAACCATCACTAACTTTTATTATATATGTCCAAAACAATCCCTATCTTTCCATTACATGATAGTGTATATATATGTGTGATATACAGTTACCAGTCGATTACGTTCCTTAATTGTTCGACCGATCCAAATTTATGTTCGACCGATTTCCTAACCAACTACTACAGTCGACTTGGCTAGTCGACTGGTGGGTTTATCCGACAAAGATGACTAGCCCCTACAATAGATGTGATAAAAGTTATCTGTGGAAGACAAAAACTTAGGGAAATTCCACATATCATCGTAAAAAATACTTTTGTGTGTTCAAAAACCACAAGGATAAAAAGTTTCAATTTGTGAGGTTTATCATGCAAGTGAAAATGTTTAATTATTGTGATACATTACAAGAAAAAATATTTCATTGTGATATGTCTCACCCCAAGAAACATTTCAAGCATGCGATAAAAAATAAGTTGAAATAATTTAGTTGAATTTTTCCTTTGTCGTGTTTGAATTTTTTTAGGATAATGCAATATTTCACAACTAAATAATTTTTTGTGAAATACATGTTGTGTCAGAGGGAAAATTGTTTTAGGTGTGACATGTTGCATGAACACATTTTTGTGCGATGTGAAAAAGGAAATTTGTACATGTTTTAGGAAAATTTGTAATTGTCAAAACAACTTTCTTACATGATAAGAAAAAGATCAAAGAATTTCCTTGAAGAACCTAGAGTTTTTCAAAGGAAAAGAATCAAGATGATCTTCATAACCAAAATATTCTAAGTAAAGTAAGACAATGTATAATATAGTTCATGAAGGTCTAGAAATCCAAAATAAAAATAGGGGCCCCATGTTGTTTTTACCTCCATCACATGGTGAAGTAAAAAATAGAATGGGGCTTTGTTTCTAAATCAACAAAATCCAACGAAATATGTGTTCATACGATCACAATGTTCTTAGTTTACTTGACCATATTAAAAAGAAAAACATTTTAACATTTTAATGTTATAACAACACGATACCTTTTGCATGAATTTCTAGATTCACTTATGACTATCAGTAGGTGGATATCTCATGAGACAAGGGACAAACAAGCAGGACTCACCAAGACATAGAACCAAGAAGTGTAACCAAGGAGAAAGAACAATTAGTTTTGTGATTATGTAAAGGACATGCACAAGGGAGTGACTTATATTTCCTTGGTGAGACAAAGAATGGAAAAAGGATGTAGGAGGAAGACATGCATAATTTATTGGGTTGGTTTGCATAAGGTCATTGGGACATTTAAGGGCATGATGCTATTTTTCCTTGGTTTCTTTTTACTTTGTGATTGAGCTACAAGTAGAGGCTAGGCTCTCCCCGGTCTATCATATGTAACATTATTATATATGAATTAGGCACCTGGATTGGGTGTCTCCCATCCATATATGATGAGTATGTGTTTGGATGTTCTATATGTTTGAACATTGATGTTACATGCATCTATTCTCCATGATGCCTTTATGACATTGGGATCTTCTCTCATAATAGAGTATCACTAAAACTATTTCCAAAAAGGAAATTGAATGACCAACTTTGCCAATGAGATTATCGGTGATGCTCATTTTTGAGATCCAAATTGTCATTCATATAGGATCCTTTCTCCTTATATGGTCTCATGAACCTCTCAAAATGACACAACATATCAAAATAAATTTTATCATAATCCTCTAACTTTGAAACCTCCCATGAATCACAACCATATAACTCATATTATCTTTTCTTGGTAGGTATATTTCATTTGATTCACAATTGAATCACATTAGATTCTTCATTGACTACAAATCTTTTACAATCTCTAATTCTAAACATAAGAGAACCAAAATACTTGTTTTTTAATTTTTAATTTTTTTTTATGTTCCACACTATTGGAGAATGAGTTTGAGGCCTTACTGTATGGTTCCACCAAACCTTGACAAACCATATTCCTGATGTACTAAATTGTGAGTTTTCATGCATTTGTTTTATTAGTTTTCATATTTCCAATACCGACTAAACAATAAATGGCATGATAAAGGTATTGATAGACTCACTTTCTCCATAGCTTGTTTCCTCGATAAAAGGGAACTAGCACACTCTTTCTTTGTGGCTTTCCATTGGCTCAGGTGTGTTGTTTTGTTCAATTTACCATTTTGATGTTTCATTTCACTATGTAGGAGACTATCCATCTCCACCATACATGTCCATCTAGTTTCTTCCTATCACCTATTTATTGCTTAAATTTCCAACATCTACAATGAAACTTCAATTTCATTACCCAATCTAGTGTTTAATGTCTTTTTTTCTATCAGATATATATGCAGATATTTGTTCTTCTGGACTTGGGATGGATTATGACACATAGCTTCTATTATTTTCACCTCATTTACAAGGAATTCACAATATTTTTCAAAAAAAATTAATGGCTCAAAGCATTGTTCCAAATATAAAGCTCCTAGCTGAAGGTGGTATTGTAAGGGTTTGCAACCATAAAATTATAGCATCACAAATAGTTCATTGGATCCAAACTAAAATAGACTATAAATGTACAAGATAATTGATGCATATACCAAGGTCAAGGTTAATTTGTTATGTTATGTAATGTTTTATACAATGAAATCATTCAAATCTCACTCATTGAATAAATTGATGCAAGCTTCCAAGGAGTGTCCAAGCCACACAACTAGCCAAATTTTTAAGTAGTTAAAAGTGATAAGATTTGCACCATGAAACCTCTTTTTCTTTTAAAATATAATTGTTAGAAAAAATAAATGGCTGAATTAAGGAAACAAAATTTACAATGGAAAAGTGTATCAAAGCAATCTTAAAGAGGTGCAATTGTTCCCATCCCATTCTCCAAGTCGTGGGATTGTATATACATGAATGTAAAAACCCACAAGAACATCATTGAAGTGTATTCATTTTGTGTGAATGCGGAGAGGTTTTTAGATAAAACAAGAGTATAGTAAAGAGTTTGAGAATTTATTTTCTTTTGGTGTAAAAGTCTCTTTAGGACATTTCTCGACATAGGTTAATTATTCTATTGACATAGGTTAATTATTATATCATTGGGAGCATGTATCCCAAATTCATCCTTTTCACCATTAATTCTTATTTCATTGATCACATTTGTTGGAAGATTGGTTGTTGTCATTGATGTCAACCCTAGTCATGCGTTTTGGACCACAGGATTGATGAAGGTATTTGGACATGATGGAAAATGTACATGTAGATACAAGACTCGTGGATGGATAGTATACATCATGTTTTTTCTGGTGGTATGTGGAACGTCACGTGGATCCTCATGGTTGAGGAGAAATGAATTTTTGAAGACGACAAAGTGAATTGAAGAAGGAAGTACATGTAGGCCTTGAAGATAATTAAAGAAACAAATTACAAAATAAGAAATTTTTAGGTCAACCCTAATGTTAAAAGGAAGTGACATAAATGGTATAAATAAATATCATTATACATTCATTTGATACACAAGTTGAATTTCAGAGGAAATCAAAAGTAAAGAAGGTTGGATTTCAAGGGAGGATGAAGTGTTTTAGTGATGTGTTCTAAGGTATGTTATTTTCAGGTCATTGTACCATTTTTGCTATAACTGTTTTTTCTAGAACGATTCAGATGGTGAAATTGCTATGGTATTGAGAAGACATATCAAGGTACCTTTGGTAAAAACTTCAACTCTTGATTCACTATAATTATGGAGATACACTCTGTGGAAGATAAGGTTTTTGACCAGTCCTGAAGCTAGTCAATAAACAGGTGTTTCGGGTAAAATAGTCATAAATTATTCATAGAGAATCCAAATGAAGTGGGACAAATTGAATTCGAAAGAATACGAAATGTAGTTTCTTGTGTGCGAGTTTCAGAATCAGATGTTAAATATTGAGCACGGGGCATTATGTACAACTTCAGTCTCCTGAATAAACTAGAATTGAACAAAGCATACCATTCTTTCTATAACTTGTTTTTGGGTGGAAGGAAGGGGCAAGGATGGAGAGATAAATCCTCTGTTGATATTGGAGTACTGTATATTCCTCTTGGAGGTTTATCCCTCCCTTTACATTTGGAAGATGTAGCTACCTTTGGAAGTCATTACTTCCCTTGAACAATAACTATTGATTATTTCTCATATATTGTGGATGGTATATTGTGGTGTATTGGTGTAAATCATATACTATTGTCAATTTATCATTGGATATAGTTGAATGGTTTAAGTATAATTTGAAAAAGGTTTTAAATTGTACTTGATACTGATTCACCCCCCTCTCAGTATAAACAATTGGTATCGGAGCAGGTTGCCTTCAGAACAGTTTAACCACTGGGAGGAAAATCCTGAGTAGAGATGGATGACCATGATCACATTTCAAATGGGATTCAAAAATTTGATGGAAGAAATTATGTATACTGAAGTGATAGAGTGAAAAATTACCTAACAGCTTTGGAAGTAGACATTTGGTTCTCAGTTGTAAATGGCTATGTAATCCCAAATAATGATCCAACAGATCCAAATGAGAAGAATCTTATGAGTTGTAATTCAAAAGACAAACATGTTATTCTAGCAGCATTAACACCAACCATTGCTAGAAAATTGATGGGTTGCAACACTGCTAAAGAGGTATGGGACAAACTCAAGAGTATCTACGAAGGTGATCCAAAAGTTAAGCAAGTCAAGCTTCAACGACATAGAGAAGAATTTGAAAATTTGAAGATGAATGAAAAGGAAGATATTGCAACCTATATTCTTAGAGTTGATGAAGTTGTTAATGATATCGGAGGATTAGGTGAAGAGATTGATAAATCATTGTTTTTACAAAAAGTGTTGAGATCACTTCTCTTGAAGTATGATGCTAAGGTCTCTGCCATTGAAGAAACTAAGGACTTGACCAAAATGACAATGGATGAATTACATGGGTCTCTTATAGCATATGAAATGAGAAAAAGTACAGAAAGTGACCAAACAATGAAGCAGCCTTTAAATCCATAAAGAAGACAAAAGACAAGGATAACGAGCTTGATGAAGAAATAGGAAATTTTTTAAGAAGGTTTCAGAAGGGAAGTGGAAGATACAAAGGTAAGTCTCTGACGCAGACGTGCACCACCCAGACGGGCACGTCCGCCCACACAGGACCTTCCTCACTCCTCGGCCTGAAGAACTCAAAGGATCTCCTAATTCCCTATCGAGAATCTTCCTACCCACAGATTCTCTTCGCCATGCGATCCCCTTCCTTAACTTCTCGGAGGATCAGGACTCGTGACTTTGTGTGTTCAGAGGTTGAACACTGGGTTCTCGGATCCCCGAGACCTGATGGTCAGCCAACTCGCTGACTTTTCCCTGAGGGATTTCGCTACTCGCGACCTCGCTACTCGCGATACCAACTTTTTGGTTCTACAACCTCTGATACCCGAGGCACCGAAACTCTGATGCGCACGTGTGACTTGACCCGTCCACACCTGTCACTTCTATCGGGACTTCCGAGCTATCACGATCTCGCTCCCTCATGACTTTGCTCCTCGCGAGCTTGAATAACTTCCCCATCGACTCCCGAGGTCTGAGGTGCAGAGACTCGCGACCTCGCTCCCTCGCGACTTCACTTCTCACGAGGTCGAATAACTTGTACGTCGACTCCCGATGTCTGAGATGTTGAGACTCGCAACCTCGCTCCCTCGCGAATTCGCGATTTTCGTGTCCAAGTTTTCGATCCTTTTCTCACAAGGCTCCGATGCATGATCCCACGTGCGGATCCAACGGTCCTCCCGCGATCTAGATCCAATGCCTATCTCCTTCTCGCGCATCGCGTCCTCATGACCTTGAATACCCAAGGCTTGGGCTCTCACCCTGCGAGCTCCTGAGTTTGCATTGTCCTTAAATCTCCTCCACCTGTCCACTGGCCAACTACTGCAGACCCACACTATCCTCAAAGTAGTCGAGATCTCGCTCCCTCACAATATCGTGACTCTCCTTACCAAACTTAGGACACTTTTCTCACGAAGTCCCGATAGGCGATCTCGTGAACAATCCAACGGCCCTGGCCGATGTGTATCAACGCTCTACCCTCCTGAGCTTAGAACCTTCAGACACTCCCACTATAACCTCCTTGCACCTCCGCAAGATCCAACGGCCTACGGAACTTCACGAAATCTTCCCAGATGATTCCGTCCGTCTGTTCATCCTATTACAAATCCACGAATTGGAGAAGGGTCTCTCTGTATGAGACTCGTTCGCTTGCTCGCCAACCTGTGACGCTTCTCCGAAACTTTGACGGTAACTTCCCCTGCACTTATCCTTCCTTGAGTTCGAAGGCCTACTCCTCCTGAGCTTCCTTTCTATTCTCAAATACTTAGAAGGAACTTTGCACGCATTCGTTGCGGAAAATCTTCAACAACATCTAAGTGTTGAAGTCTTTTGACCCTGTGCACTCCTGCAGTAGCAGTCCTTCAATACTTTGCTCAGAATCACAACTCTAGGACTCAGCTTGGCCTACGCACTCCTTGCACGACACTGTCCCTGTCTGCACCTTCGAGGAAATGAGAACGAAAGCTATCTCTAAGTGAACCCTTCTGTCAACGCACTCCTTGCGGACAATTCGACTGCACTCCTTGCAGGAATCTTTTGGTTCACTTAGAGAAATAATTGAAACTCATTCACTCACCCTCTCATACTTCAATTCAACTATGAAATCACATACACAGCATATAAAAGCACATGTATGACAGGAAGCAAATATTCATGAGCATAACATCAATACACAGAGAGTAGACACATAACCATGGATTTGAATCAAAGCTTTCTTCTATTAATTCAATATCTGTACATGGATGTTATTCACACAGTTCTCTGCTTGCTCTTCTCTTCTTGCTCCTGAATGCTCTCTCTATATGTTACAATGATACAATGAGGGTGTCTATATCCATTTTCCCTCTCAAACTCTAAACTATCAAATCTAGACTTAAATATTCTATCTAGCAGCATTAACTATTTTAAATGCCTCATCTACCTAAGGACGAGAGTTATCCGCTCAAGGTCCATTACAATATACAAGTGCACCGTCTCTTAAATGGGTCATTTAAGATCACACAACAATCCCAAAGTATTTTCAAAATGTGTGCTGGCTTATCCAGCTATCTTTCGCTCCTCGTTGGCTCGCTTGATGTATTGGTGATGCTCCTGCATCATGCTCCTCGTCCTAAAAATTTTCATGGGCTCCTGTCCATGAGCTCCTGCATGGTTTGACCATGCTTTTGTATCACTGCTTCAGTCTCCCAGCTGGCATATTCCACTGGATGATTCTTCCACTTGACCAGATACTTGAAGTATTCTCTTCTCCTTGTCTTCTTACTCACTCGCTTGTCCAGTATGCACTCCATCTGTGGTTTCTCTACAACTGGCAATTGTTCCGTCCACTCGATCACTGGCTGCTCAGATCCAGTCTCTGCTCCTCCATCCCTGTATGGGTATAAATCTGCGATATTAAATATCAGAGATATTCCGATGCCATCCGGCAACTCAATCTCATAAGCATTTTCTCCGAATTTCTTCAGGACTCTGCATGGCCCAATTTTCTTCATTTTCAATTTATTATATGTTCCCCTCGGGAACCTTTCTTTACTCAAGTGTGCTAGAACCAGATCACTGACTTCAAACTGAATTTGTCTCCGATGTTGATCTTCTCTGTGCTTGTATTCCTGATTTGAGTTTATCAGTCATTGCTTCACCCTGTTGTCAAGTTCTTTCATCGCCTCAGCGAATTCCTCTGCACTAGCACTGCTAGTCGCAGTCTGTTCTGAATCCCTCAGTTCAGAAACTCCTCTCAGCTGCATCCCATATACAACCTGAAATGGAATCTTTCCTGTGCTTCTGTTCACTGAGTCATTGTACGCAAACTCTGCTTGCGGCAATATGTTGTCCCAGCTCCTATGGTGTTCTGTCACCAAGCTTCTTAATAAATCTCCCAGACTTTTGTTTACCACCTCTGTTTTTCCATCCGTCTGAGGATGATAAGATGAACTAAATGCTAAGTTAGTTCCTAGCTTCTTCCATAAGGTCCTCCAAAAATGACCTATGAAGTTTGTGTCTCTATCTGAAACTATGCTTTTCGGCAATCCATGAAGTCGCACAATCTCTTTGAAAAACAAATTTGCGATGTGGGTCGGATCGCTGGTCTTCTGGCATGGGATAAAATGTGCCATCTTAGAAAACCTGTCCACCACCACAAAGATGGAATCAACCCCTCTCTGCATCCTCGGCAAACCCAATACAAAATCCATGCTAATTGCCTCCCATGGTCTCTCTGGTATGGGCAATGGCTGATAAAAACCTGCATTCTGTTTTCTCCCCTTCGAATGTTGGCAAATCCTACATCTGTCAACAAATCTCTTGACCTCTACTCACATGCCTGGCCAAAAATATGATTCATTCAGCTTTGCAAATGTTTTGTCGTGGCCAAAATGTCCTGCCAATCCACCACTGTGTTTCTCTTTCAACAAATTTTCCCTCATGGAGCAATTCGGAATACACAGTTGATTGCCTCTGAACAACAATCCTTCTTGGATCATATAATCTATCCAAGGGCTCTGATCTCTGAGAACTGGATTCTCAGCTGCTTCATACGCCTCTACAAAATCTGCATCTCCTGCGTACATTTCCCTGAGATTTTCAAAGCCCAATGTTTTGACTCGAAATTCCTGCAGCAACAAACACTTCATGCTCAAAGAATCAACCACTTTATTAGCAGTACCTGAAATCTGCTTAATCAAAAATGTGAAATTATGCATATACTCTACCCATTTTGCATGTTTTTGATTCAACTTCTCCTGTTGACTCACAAACTGCAATGCATGATTATCACTGTACAATACAAATTCCTTTGGGATCAAGTAATGCCTCCACTTCTTCAATGCATGTATGATAGCATAAAAATCCTTATCATACGTGGAGTATTTCATCTTTGCTTCATCCAGCTTCTCACTGAAATATGCAACTGGTCTATCCTCCTGACTCAGGACCGCTCCTATGGCATATCTGCTTGCATCACACTTCACCTGAAATGTCTTCTTGAAGTCCGGCAACACTAACACTGGTCGTTCCATGATCTTCTGCTTCAACAGATTGAAGCTCTTCTTAGCCTCTGCTATCCAATGAAAAGACTTATGTTGCTTCTTCACAGTTTCCATCATCGCTGCGCTAATCCCACTGAAATTCTTGATGAACTTTCGGTAGAAACTAGCTAAACCATGAAAAATCCTCACCTCGAAAAAATTTCTCAGTGATGGCCAATTTTTAATTAACTCCACTTTACTTGGATCCATCTTTAACTCATTCGCTGAAACAACAAAACCCAAGTAAATGAGCTCTGTCTTCATAAATGAGGACTTTTTCATATTAATCAACAGCTTCTCCTGCTGTAGTTTCCTCATCACAATGGCCAAATGCTTCAAATGTTCAGCCTTTGTCTTACTGAAGATCAGTATATCATCCAGATATATGACTACAAATTTCCCAATGAATTCTTTCAGGACTTCATTCATTAGCCTCATGAATGTGATCGACGCGTTTGTCAAGCCAAACGGCATGACCAACCATTCGTACAAACCTTCGTTCATCTTGAATGTTTTCTTCCATTCATCACCTTCTCTCATGCGAATCTGATGATATCTGCTCTTCAAATCTATCTTCGAAAAATAATTTTTTCCACTCAGGCAATCCATCAGATCGTCCATTCTTAGCAGTGGAAACCTGTACCTGATGGTTATTTTATTGATCTCTCTTAAATCAGTGCACATTCTCCAACCTCCATCTTTCTTTGGACTAAGCACTGTCGGAACAGTGCACAGACTCAAGCTTTCTCTGACCAATCCTTTGTCCAATAACTCCTGGACCTGCTTCTTGACTTCCTCATTTTCTTGCGGCGTCAATCTATACGCAGCTTTATTCGGCAAACTGGCCCCTGGTATGAGATCGATGTGATGACTCACACTCCTCATCGGTGGAAATGAATGAGGTAATTTGTCCACGATGATGTCAGTGAACTCTCCCAGCAGTTCCTGAATCTCATCTGGTAAATCATCCACTCTTGTGCTAGTCAGAACAATCCTCGGTTTTCTGACCACAAAGAATTGTGGATCTTCTTTCTTCTCCATCTCTGTAAGAAGCTCCTTCCCACTCATGAGAAGTATTGTGTTGCTTACTTCCGGCTTCACCTCCTTATCCTGTATCGGAAGCAACCTGTGTGTCCTCCCATCCTTCTCTAAAGTATATGTGTTCATCCTCCCATCATGAACCACATTTCGGTCATATTTCCATGGTCTACCCAGCAATAGATGACATACATCCATGGGGATAACATCACATAAAACCTTATCATTATACCCTCCTATCTTGAATTCAACTGGACATTGTTTAGTGACACTCACCTGATGTCCCTTCTGTAGCCATGAAACTTTGTATGGAATCGGGTGATCAGTAGTCTCCAGTTCCAACTTCTCTACCATCTCAGTCGAAACGAGATTATCTGTGCTACCACTGTCAACAATAACCTTGGATACCCAGTCCTTGGTTTTTCAAGTTGTCCTGAACAGTCTGGTCGTCTGAGCTAAGTCCTCCACCTCCTTCCCAGGTGTCAAAAGGGCTTTACACATCATCAGTGACCTTCCACCTTCTGTGTCCTCATTCTCAACACCACACCTCTATGCTTCAGTGATGTGAGCTTCTCCACTATCCTTCTTTTTCTCTGGACACTCGAATGACTTGTGCCCATTCTTTCCACATGTGAAGCATGTGATTACTCCACCTCTTCCTCTTCCTCTACCTCTAGTACGAGGAAAAGTGTTTGCGTCGTCATAATCTCCCTTCTGCTCATTATGCTGCCCTCCCTGTTCAACATGTGGTCCTCGCTGTGAGGTTCCACCTCTCTCAATTTTACCCTGAGGTTTCTTCCATTCCTCCTTGGGCTTCTGGTATTTGTCCTGGGCAACTGCTTTGCCTATGGGATGACTTCTGCCTTGCCCTCGCTGACCTTGCTTACGGCTCAACTTCTCCTTGGCTTTCAGAGCCATCTGATAAGCATCCTCCACCGTCCTGATGGTAACCATGCTTAATTCATCCTAAATGTAATATCTCAGACCATTTAGATATCTGACAACCTTCTCATCATCGCTCTCCCGATGACCTACTCTGATGTTCAGTCGATAGAATTCCTCAGTGTATTCTTTCACTGTCATCAGTTTCTGTCTCAGGTTCTGCATCCTCCTTAATAGTGTGATTTGATAATCCCTTGGGATGAATTTTTCCTTCATCTTTGCAATCATTCGATCCCATCTTTTAATCTTTTGCTTTCCCTTGCAGCGTCTATCTTCTTGAAGCTCGTCCCACCATAATGTTGCATGTCCTTTCAATCGGGTGACAACATGCCTAACCTTTTTGTCTTCTTCGATATCTTCATAATCGAAGTAGGTATCAAGAGCTCTAATCCAATCCAGTAGCTCTTCTGCATCCAGACTTCCTTCATAAGCTAGAATGTCCATTTTTTTCGTTGAACTCATCCGGGTGATAGCTCTAATTAATCGCTCGTTTGCTGCATATTCGACTGCAACTTCTCTTGGTTGTTCAGCTTCAACTTCGCCTTCGGAGTCGCTCAGATCTCCAACACTGGCTGTCCGTCTCTGCGCTGCCTCCATATCCTCTAATCTCGCTCAGAGATCATGTATCTGCCTTTCCATCTCTGGATTCCCTGCCGGCCTGCCTCTTCTTCATACCTCCTGGTCTTCTGGGTCGGGTGACTGTCTTTCTCTTCTGGGCGGCATGGTGAACTCTCTCTTTTTTTCTCTGCTACAGAAAACAAAGAGATAACCTCGCTCTGATACCACTCTGATGCAGACGTGCACCACCCAGATGGGCACGTCTGCTCACACAGGACCTTCTCTCTCCTCGGCCCGAAGAACTCAAAGGCTCTCCTAATTCCCTATCGGGAATCTTCCTACCCACAGATTCTCTTCTCTGTGTGATCCCCTTCCTTAACTTCTCGGAGGATCGGGACTCGTAACTTCGTGTGTTCAGAGGTTGAACAGTGGGTTCTCGGATCCCCGAGACCCGATGGTCAGTCAACTCGCTGAATTTTCCCTGAGAGATTTCGCTACTCGGGACCTTGCTACTCGCGATACCAACTTTTTGGTTCTACAACCTCCGATACCCGAGGCACCGAAACTCCGATGCGCACATGTGACTTGACCCGTCCACACTTGTCACTTCTATCGGGACTTTCACGCTATCGCGATCTTGCTCCCTCGCGACTTCGCTCCTCGCGAGGTTGAATAACTTCCCCGTCGACTCCCGAGGTCCGAGGTGACGAGACTCGCGACCTTGCTCCCTCGCGAATTCGCTTCTCACAAGGTCGAATAACTTCTACGTCGACTCCCAATGTCCGAGATGCCGAGACTCGCAACCTCGCTCCCTCACAAATTCGTGATTTTCGTGGCCAATTTTTCGAGCCTTTTCTCGCGAGGCTCCGATGCACGATCCCACATGCAGATCCAATGGTCCTCCCGCTATCTGGATCCAATGGCTATCTCCTTCTCGCGCCCCACGTCCTCGTGACCTTGAATACCCAAGGCTTGGGCTCTCACACTGCGAGCTCCCGAGTTTTCGAGATCCTTAGATATCCTCCACCTGTCCACTGGCCAACTCCTACGGACCCACACTATCCTCGGAGTAGTCGAGATCTCGCTCCCTCGCAATCTCGCAACTCTCCTTACCAAACTTAGGACACTTTTCTCACGAAGTCCCAATAGGCGATCTCGTGAACAATCCAACGGCCTTGGCTGACATGTATCAACGCTCTACCCTCCTGAGCTTAGAACCTTCAGATGCTCCCGCCGTAACCTCCTTGCACCTCCGCAAGATCCAACGGCCTACGAAACTTCGTGAAATATTCCCGGATGATTCTGTCGGTCTGTTCGTCCTATTACAAATCCATGAATTGGAGAAGGGTCTCTCTCTACGAGACTCGTTCGCTCGCTCGCCAACCTATGACGCTTCTATGAACCTTCGACGGTAACTTCCCCTACGCTTATCCTTCCTTCAGTTCGAAGGCCTACTCCTCCTGAGCTTCCATGCAATTCTCAATTACTTAGAAGGAACTTTGCACGCATTCCTTGTGGCAAATATTCAACAACGTCTAAGTGTTGAAGTCTTTTGACCCTGCGCACTCCTGCAGCAGCAGTCCTTCAATACTTTGCTCAGAATCGCAACTCTGAGACTCAGCTTGGTCTGCGCACTCCTTGCACGGCGCTGTGCCTGTCTGCACCTTCGAGGAAATGAGAACGAAAGCTATCTCTAAGTGAACCCTTCTTTCAACGCACTCCTTGCGGACAATTCGACTGCACTCCTTGCAGGAATCTTCTGGTTCACTTAGAGAAAGAATTGAAACTCATTCACTCACCCTCTCAGACTTCAATTCAACTATGAAATCACATACACAACATATAAAAGCACATGTATGACAGGAGGCAAATATTCATGAGCATAACATCAATACACAGAGAGTAGACACATAACCATGGATTTGAATCAAATCTTTCTTCTATTAATTCAATATCTATACATGGATGTTCTTCACACAGTTCTCTGCTTGCTCTTCTCTTCTTGCTCCTGAATTCTCTCTCTATATGTTACAATGATACAATGAGGGTGTCTATATCCATTTTCCCTCTCGAACTCTAAACTATCAAATCTAGACTTAAATATTCTATCTACCAGCATTAACTATTTTAAATGCCTCATCTACCTAAGGACGAGAGTTATCCTCTCAAGGTCCATTACAATATACAAGTGCACCGTCTCTTAAATGGGTCATTTAAGATCACGCAACAATTCCAAAGTATTTTCAAAATGTTTGTTGGCTTATCTAGCTGTCTTCCGCTCCTCGTTGGCTCGCTTGATGTATTGGCGATGCTCCTGCATCAGTCTCCTCTCAGATTCTTTAACTGTGGTAGAATAGGACATATTGTTGAAAACTGCTACTATAAAAAGAGAAGTCTAAACAATAAAAAGATCTTCTACTCCAAGGATGATGACATCTCCTCAGATGAGAGTGATGAAGAAGATAATGATGGAGGAGAAGTCCTCTTCATAACCCAAGAAACCTAGGATGATGATCACAAGAATTCTAAAGAAGAATAAATCATTTGTGAAGAAGATTCAGATGAAGAAACCAACCTTGATTCCTTTTGGGGATACAAAGACAATGCAGAAAGTGAATAAGAAGATGAGAATCTTGAAAATTTGAAGCATGTTGAAAATGATAATAACAAGCTTAGAAACACAAACATAATACTAAAAGGTGAATTGAGTAGTTGTGAAGAAGAGAATTACAAGCTTGAAAACACCATTAATAGCTTGAAGGAACAATTAGAAGATTATGAGAAATTGAAAGCAGAATTGGATCACACAAAAGGGGAGCTACTATTGACAACAAAAAAGTTGAAGAAGTTCGAAAAAAACACTAAAAAATTAGATGGGATCCTTAGCAATCAAAGATCTCCAAATGACAAGATAGAACTAGGATATAATGACAGTTTGAAGACAACATAACAAGAGAAGGAAGATGAAAATGATGAAACCAACACTCCGGAATAAGTTGAACAACAAGATAGAAGACTAGAATTCATAAGGAATGAGACATCAAGAAGATCCTCTCCCATCAGGTATGAAAGAAATCATTATGAAGGAAACTACAAAAGAATAGACCGTGAACCCAAATGGACCACACCACAAAGAAGATCACTTACTCCCAGGTATCAAAATTTCTTTCTTGGACATTGTTATACTTGTGGAAATTTTGGACACAAGGTAATCAATTGTAGAATCAATGAAAGGAATAACTATGCAAGCTACATGAATGGTGAAAATAGTAGATATGGAAATGTTAGTAGACCTATCAACAGAAATTACAATCCATTCGACCCATTAATGGATCAAAATTTTGTATGTTACAAGTGCAATAATCTTAGTCATAAAGCACGAGATTGCATAGAGATGAAGGAAGATAATCATATGCCAAATGTCTGTATACCAACTACAACATGGAAAATGAAAGAAATTCCACACAATGAAAACTGTCAAATAACATTGGTCGCTAAAGAATGCAAAGAAGAAGATGAATGGTTCATAGACAATGGGTGCTCATCGTATATGACCGAAGATCAAAGAAAATTTGTCATATTGAAGAAAAAGGGTGGAAATACTACATTTGGAGATGACTCATCTACTAAAATACTTGGAAAAGGAATTGTAAAGCTTGGAAGTGAAAATGTAAAAGCAAAAAAAGTCTTATTGGTTGAAGATATGAAGCATAATCTCTTCAGTGTTAGTAAAATGTGTGATCAAGGATACACTCTTACGTTTGACTCCTGAAAATGTAAAATCAAAGAAAATAAATCAGGAAGATTGGTTGCAACTGCAACAAGAAGACCGAACAACATATACATCCTAGACACGAAGAAGAGAGAGAAGATACAAGCCACAAAAAAGGACTCCAAGGAAGAAAATGTCCCAAAGACCAAAAATAAGGATGAAGTATTATTGAGTGCCACATGTTCAGGGGGAGCAACCCCAAAGAAGAGAGTTACATTTTGCCATTAAACTCAGGGGGAGAAGCCCTACCCTTTGCCATTGATGTCAAAGGGGGAGAGAAATTGGGATCATGATGATAGGGGGAGCATGAGTGTTGCCATCAATGACAAAGGGGGAGATTGTTGGAAGATTGGTTCTTGTCATTGATGTCAACCCTAGTCATGCATTTTCGACCGCAAGATTGATGAAGGTATTTGGACATGAAGGAAAATGCACATGTAGATACAAGACCCATGTATGGATAATATACATCATGTTCTTTCTGGTGGTATGTGGCACGTCACGTGGATCCTCATGGTTGAGGATAAATGAATTTTTGAAGATGACAAATTGAATTGAGGAAAGATGTACATGTAGGCCCTGAAGATAATTAAAGAAAGAATTACAAAATAAGAAATTGTCAGGTCGTCCCTAATGTTAAAAGGAAGTGACATAAATGGTATAAATAAATATCATTATACATTCATTTGATATACAAGTCGAATTTCAAAGGAAATCAGAAGTAAAGAAGGCCGAATTTCAAGAGAGGATGAAGTGTTTTGGTGATGTGTTCTAAGGAATGTTATTTCTAGGTCATCTTATCATTTTTGCTATAACTTTTTTTCTAGAACAATTAAGATGGTGAAATTGCTATGGTATTGAGAAGACATATCAAGGTACATGTGGTAAAAAATTCAGCTCTTGATTCGATATAATTATGGAGATACACTCTGTGGAAGATAGGAATTTTGACCAGTCCTGAAGCTAGGCAATAAACAAGTGTTCCGGGTAAAACAGTCATAACTTCTTCATAGAGAATCCAAATGAAGTGGGATGAATTACATTGGAAATATTACGGACTATAGTGTCTTGTTTGGGAGTTTCAAAATCGGATGTTAAATATTGAGCACGAGGCATTATGTGCAAGTTCGGTCTCCTGAATAAACCAGAATTGAACAAAGTCTACCATTCTCTCTATAACTTGTTTTTGGCTGGAAGGAAGGGGCAAGGATGGAGAGTTAAATCCTCTCTTGATATTGGAGTACTGTATATTCCTCTTGGAGGTTTATCCCTCCCTTTACATTTGGAAGTTGTAGCTACCTTTGGAAGTCATTACTTCCCTTGAACAATAACTATTGATTATTTCTCATATATTGTGCATGGGGTATTGTGGTGTATTGATGTAACTCTGATACCATTATTCATTTCTCATTGGATATAGTTGAATGGTTTAAGTATAAGTTGAAAAAGGTTTTAAATTGTACTTGATATTGATTCACCCCCCTCTCAGTATCAACAACATTGGCCTACTATTATCTTGTTACCACTTGTCATGAGGTCATTAAGAACCTACTATCAATATCCCCAACTCTAATGTTAAATAATTTGATATGATTTATATTATAAATGTCCATGGTAATGTTGTTGTCGGTAATTACAAGAACAATGGCGATTCCAAGGCACATCTGAAGATTTTTCTTAAGGTTTCTAAGGATATGAAAATCCTCCCAATAAATTCCCCACTTCCACTTGAAATCATAATGACATGCCCATTGATATTATTGTTAATTAGTATAAAGATGATTATAATTGATGTAAAAACACATGTTTATTGTGAATTTTATTAGTCATGTGCCACTTGAGATCATGATAGCATCAAAGTCGCATGATTAACAACTCCTCGATAGAAAATATTTGACTAAATGATTTTTCCTTATTTCCTAAGGACATCACCAACAATACCTAAAATATAAGAATATACTTTTTCTATTATTATCATCACAAGTTGAAGTTTGTTATGTTGATTAGATTACCTAACTATAATATTTTGTACAAATTGATTTATACTACCCATTTAACTTTATTTTTTTGTAAAGCATAAATATGTAAAGATGGGAGGATTTATTTTCCATAATCCTCATATTGCCAATATTTTTATTCTAAACCTTAAAAATTGTAGATTTTAATCTTCTATGATTAATTAGTGCAAATAAATTATTAATAAAAACAAAAAAGATACAGTGGCATACACATTACACAGAGATTTTATCCTGAAAATCCAAATCTGGAAAAACCAACAACCTTTTTAGAGTCGCATCTCTAATTCCTTATTCATCATATATGTTCATTGTTTACAATACAGTATATATAGGATCTCTGGATATCCAAAACCCCTAATTCATTGATCCAGATTAATCAACAACCCTAATTCATTAACCAGAAGTAGAAAACCATTGGTGAAAACCATATGTCTAGCAACCACTAAAAACAAACATAAAAACCACCAAAAAATATTTCACATACCCAACAAAAAATACATATCTAAAAATCAATATATCCAAACATTTCAAATAATTCATACACATCTATACACACTACACACTATGAGATACATAAATTTACACAAACTTAATTTTATGTAAAAAAGTGCGACCACCAAATGAGATTGCAACGTGTTCTGTTACTAATACTACACAAGTTATACAATCTCATGCTCGTCAAGCTAACAATGACTTAATGGAAGATGTATTTAAATTGTCCATAATAACTAGCACAACAGCTAAATATTAGTTGCTGGTCAACGCTGAAAGGCTGATAAGATGAAACGAATCCTTAAAAGAATATATTAAATTTTATTATTGATTAACAAATAAACGGTTGTGTTTCATTTATCTGTTGTTAATATTTTAATTTATGTTAATCAATTACGTGGCAATCAGTGAGCTATCAAAGTAATTTTTAAATATGATTAGGTAAATGTAAAAAAGTAAACACAAAAACGGATGTCTTTATAATAGCTAAGAAGTTAATGATTGAAATAACAGCCATTTATTTTGTGTGACTACTAAGAATATTTCAGCCATATTTAATCCTGTCCATAGAAAACTTATTAAGCACTAAACCCCTATTAAATCTGCCTATTGTCAATAGGTGTACGTAGTAATGAAAAAATTAAAATAAGGTTTTTCCAGTGTGTATCACCAAGGTTGCAACCTCTTGATTGAATTGTCGGCAACAACTAATAAACCCTTAATATTAGTCACCAAGGAGCACGTGATGCAGCCTTAATATTGCCGTATTGATAGGAGAGAAAGAAAAACACCAGAAAGTCTTAATTTTTATTTTTTTTATTAGAGGTCAGTTTTGGCGGTTGGTCGCCGTGACTCTATTAGAATGTGGAATGCGAGAAAATCCCCAGTGACCCGCCTTTGGTGGTGTTAGACTTCAAAGCCATCCCATATAATCTACAATGACCCGCCTTCTAGATGACGGTGCTAGACTTCGAAGATAACTGATAATCTACAATGGACAGCGTGACTTCGAAGATAACTGATAATCTACAATGGACAGCCTGACTTTATTTGCGTGTAGAGGACGATGCAAATAAGCCGCCTTTGGTCTTGGTCACTGTTAAGAGTGTAGAGGACGTTGTTAGACTAACAAGTTATGCCAAATTTTAATTTATAATATGAGATAAATTTCAAGACTTGAGAACACATGCAAAATTGACATTACCATGATAATTTGATTGGAAGATGAGATTTAATAAATGAGCAAACATTATAAACGATAAATCCGAGGATCTTTAGAGTTGATCAGCCCCCTCAGGTTCTATATCTATTGTATCCACAGGGCACATGTTTCACAGTATCAGCTGCTCAGGTTCAGTATTGTGATAACGTATATTTCGCACAGAAGTTCGGCTCGGTTCGGATAGTGTCTGCTTACATGGCTTCGAAGGGTTTGATGGCAGCGCTGTCAATGGCGCTCTTACTCGGTGAGAAACTCCTGTGAAAAATTCCCCGTGTTCGTGTTTGTGCTCGTGCTCGTTGGGATGTCTGACTGATAAATTTGTCTGTGTTGTTGCAGGGTGCGTTGGGGTTAGCGGAACGGTATTCACGGTGGTGAACAAGTGCTCGGAGACGATCTGGGCGG
>ML781451.1:763065-782249 GCA_009831015.1 Picea engelmannii
AGTGTAATGTCAACAATAATATGAGATTGAGTTTCTGAATTCAAAATCGGTAGATTAACTATTAGGTCAGATTCTTACTGTATGCGCAGTGATATACAGCGGTTACGAAGTGTATTAAGCCGAATTAACATGACATTGATACAAATGCTGTTAATGGTGTATAGGCATGAAGAAATTATATTAACAAATACTGTTAAATCTGCTATAAATCCATTGATTTAAATTCACCCGTCCTATACATGCAATCAAACCATGTTACGATCAAATCTGATTACACGCTATGGCTTGCTCACAATTAATAAAAACAACAATGATTGCCAACAATGGAAGAAGACAGCCTGAAGTTTCTTCTGCAAGAGAATAATAAAAACATAACTAGTATTTTATTGTTTGACCATAATAATTTCACTAACATGTTTCTGTGTCTCTTAGCCAGATGCAAGCATCCTTCTCCTCCTCAGTCCCCTCTAATGCAATGGCATATTTTTTATGGTTTTTTCAGTTTGGCCGCGGAAGTTCTGCAAAAGTAGACGTCACCTTTCTATAAACATAAACATGTTGAGTGTCAGCTATGTTGTTGTGACATCCCTTAGAATTGCAAAAGTAGACGCCACCTTCCTATAAACATAAACATGTTGAGTGTCAGCTATGTTGTTGTGACATCCCTTTGAATTTCTGTACTCAAAACGACAATAAATGGCTCCATCCTGTAATTTTTAATTATAGATAATTTTAGTTGGAAGACCTTCTTTACTCTATTTCGCATTTTATTTTATGTTGGTTTTTTAATAATTCAAATTATTAAAGATGAATTCCTTAATACATGATTTTTTTAGTAATTGAAATTATTAAAAATTAGCTTCATAATACAATTATTAATTAAAATATACAAGTTTATGACTGTATATTCATTTTAATTTGGTATCCTTTATGAGAAATTATTCATATTTGAGTTTATTTTCCCATATATATTCCCTAATGCTAAAATGGAATGATGAAGTAATTCAAAAGGGGTTTTTATATTATTGTCGTTACTAGGAATTGCTCTTGAAGGGTAAAAAGTACACCGTTATAAGGTTGAATTTGTCTTCAGTTGTGACATATCACATGGTTTCAATGTTTCCTTTATCACACTTACCTAAACTTTCGAGTTTGACGACATATTGCTGAGAAAATCACTTATCACATCAAAATATTTTTCGTGTGATACGTCGCACCACACTGAACTTTCTATTTTGGTGACATCCTTCTCTTTATCACATAGCTCCAAATTTTCTATGGTTGCTCACATTTCACTATGGTTGATCATGTTTCACTATGGTTGACAATGGTTGAAGAGGCCATGAAACTTTGTCTTATGCACCTTTATGTATCGTACTTGATAAAAACTTTGTCTAAAAAAATTCGTTTTGAGTGTATCACACTAAAATAAAGTTTTGGTACGAGACACTTTTAGAAACCCATCTTATGTGTATTGCAAGTAAACAATGTTTTGGTGTAACATGTCGTAATGGTGGAAAATTTGAGGAAGTGTGATGCATCTTACAAAAATAAACTTTTGCACCATGCAATATGGAAAAGGATATCACAGAGCTAGAAATCTTGAGGGATTGTGATATGTTCTATGAAGAAATATGGAAAAGGATATCACAGAGCTAGAAATATTTTTCGTGTGATACATCGCACCACACTAAACTTTCTATCTTGGTGACATCCTTCTCTTTATCACATTGCTCCAATTTTTCTATGGTTAATCACGTTTCACTATGGTTGATCATGTTTCACTAAGGTTGATCATGTTTCACTATGGTTGAAAATGGTTGAAGAGGCCATGAAACTTTGTCTTATTTGTGATATATCACAAATAACAAAAGTTTTGTGACCATGTAAGAAAGAAGGGGGATTCAACCTAGTTGGGTGATAAAGAAAAATGATAAGACGTGAATGGCTATGTTTCATCATAAATAAAAGTCTGATGTATATTTATATACTATGTATGTGAATCATTCATATTAGTGTTGAAAGAGTTCTTGTGACTCTTGGTGAAGTGAGCCATTTTATCAATGGTTTAGTCATGACACAGTGTATTGCACTCAAAGTTATTTTAGTTGTGACGTCGTGTATTATAGTCAAAGATATTTTAGTGGTGACATACTGCATCACACTCAAAGTTCTTTTACTTGCAACATATCACATTGCATTATTTACTATGGTTTATTTTGGTAGAGAATTATTTACTATAGTTGACTTTCATTGACCATTATTGATGTTTGTTCACCATGGTTGAATATGGTTAATTATAGTTGACCATGGTCGATTATGTTTTAGCATGTTTGAGGGTCATTCTTAACTTGATCGACTTTCATTGACTATGTTTGACTATAGTTGAATTTAGTTAACTATGATTAACCTTGGTTGACTTTAATTGACATGTTTTACTATGGTTGAGCATGGTTTACCTTTTATCACACAAAGTTTTTATTTGTGTGAGACATCACATCTCATCGATCTTTATACCTCTACGAAATCATTTTATGTAATTTTGGTCGTGACATAGTGTATTGTACTCAAAATCTAATACATGGTTACACTTTTCTTTAGAAAAGGTGTTTATTTAAATTAAAAAACTCAAAGTAGAGAACCCCTCTACATAAATTTGTTTTGCATTTTTGTATGAAAAAACACATGAAATCACACCAAATTTATGGATTTCACTTCTTGCAAAAGAACCTTATAGTTGAAGAATCTAGTGGTTGCATTTTGGAAAATTCACCATGAACATGAAGTCTTTCTTTATGATTATTCAAAGTTTTTTAAAGTATGCACCCAAACGATAGATAATGCAAAAGTTTTATGTCTAATTTTTAATTATAGATAATTTTAGTTGGAAGGCTTTCTTTAGTCTATTTGGCATTTGCATTTTATTTTAAGTTGATTTTTTAATAATTCAAATTATTAAAGATGAATTCCTTAATACATGTATTAATTAGTGATTTTTTTAGTAATTGAAATTATCAAAAATTATCTTCATAATACAATTATTAATTAAAATATATAAGTTTATGATTGCATATTCATTTTAATTTGGGATCCTTTATATAATAAAAATCGCATTTTATTTATTTTTTACTTTATAGATTGCAAATTAAGTCAATGCATTTCTAAACTCTAAAAAATGTTATGACAAATTATTTATATTTGAGTTTTATTTTCCATATATATATTCCCTATTGGGAAAATGGAATGATGAAGTAATTCAAGAGGGGTTTTCATATTATTGTCGTTACTAGGAATTGCTCTTGAAGGTGCAAAAATTGCATCATTATAAGGTTGAATTTGTCATCAGTTCTAACATAACACATGGTGTCAATGTTTCCTTTATCGCGCTTACCTAAACTTTTGAGTTTGACGACATGTCGCTGAGAAAATCACTTTCGGTGTGGACATCACATGAGACGAAGTTTTTCTCATTCGCAATGTATCACACCAAAATAATTTTCATGTGATACGTCGCACCACACTGAACTTTCTATCTTGGTGACATCCTTCTCTTTATCACATCACTCCAAATTTTCTATGGTTGATCTTGTTTCACTATGGTTGAAGAGGCCATGAAACTTTGTCTTATTTGTGATATATCACAAATAACAGAAATTTTGTGAGCGTGTAAGAAAGAAGGGGGATTCAATCTGGTTGGGTGATAAAGAAAAATGACAAGACTTGAATGGCTATGTTTCATCATGAATAAAATTTTGATGTATATCTATATACTATGTATGTGAATCATTCCTATTAGTGTTGAAAGAGTTCTTGTGACTCTTGGTGAAGTGAGCAACTTTATCAATGGTTTAGTCATGACACAGTGTATCGAACTCAAAGTTATTTTAGTCGTGACGTCGTGTATTGTAGTCAAAGATATTTCAGTGGTGACATACTGCATCACATTCAAAGTTCTTTAACTTACAACATATCACATTGCATTATTTACTATGGTTGATTTTGTTAGAGCATTATTTACTATAGTTGACTTTCCTTGACCATTATTGATGTTTGTTCACCATGGTTGAATATGGTTAATTATAGTTGACCATGGTCGATTATGTTTTAGCATGGTTGAGGGTCATCCTTAACTTGATCGACTTTTATTGACTATGTTTGACTATAGTTGAATTTAATTGACAATGGTTGACCTTGGTTGACTTTAATTGACATGTTTTACTATGGTTGAGTGTGGTTTTCCTTTTATCACACAAAGTTTTTATTTGTGTGATGCATCACATCTCCTCAATCTTTCTACCTCTACGACATCCTTTTCTGTAACTTTGGTCCTGACATAGTGTATTATACTCAAAATCTAATACATGGTTACACTTTTTTTTAGGAAGGGTGTTTATTTAAATACAAAAAATCAGAGTAGAGAACCCATGTACATAAACTTTCTTTGGATTGTTGTATGAAAAAATACATGAAATCTGTTGAGTTTTGTACCTTGGGAGATGTTCCCCATGTGCTTGTGACCTCCTTAGCACATTAGGGAGGGACATTACACTTTGTACCTTGTACTTTTGTATAGTTTCACTTTGACTTTGTCTAAAGTGAAATTTAGCCATTTTTGGCCTAAAGTGACTATTAATTCACAAAGGGGGTGAATTAGAGACAGAAAGTTAACTAAGGAAACTTAACCCAAAGTGGGTTATTGACTTAAATATGAATGGGGAGATCTCAACCATTGATTAGATGGGAGATGAGATGATCTCAACCCTTCATGTTTTAGGTTTCCTTTTGGATGTCAAAGAGGGGTGCAAAGGGTGAAGGAGGGTGCATTATTCAGTCATTCTCTTGTTCATTGAGATAGGAGCTCTTGGAGGATGAGCATGAGGTCAGATTTGTGAGGAATCTTGAGCTTGGGCTCTATCTTTCATGGAGGGAGGATACTAGCTACTTGCTTGGTTATTTTTTTGGAGAGGTTCGACTTCTGAGGAGGGCGCATTGCCAGATTGGGGCACATCAACAGTTGAGAGACTTCTAGCCATCAGATTGCAATGAGATTAGTTGCAGAGGAAATCCATTCAGCAAAGCTTCATTATTGTGGACGGGTTTCCACATTTGAGCTCACAGTTTGCAATTGGAGCAGATTCAGTGGTTCTGGCAGCTTGCATGTGGGGTGCACCTCTCTGGGGTGCACTTGGTAATTTTGATCTTGTATATCAGCTTAGTTTGGGCTTCTATTGTATCAGTTTCTTTCATATATTGTATTTGTTGTATTCTACCTTCTTCTTTTCTCATATATACATATACATTCCAAACTAGTTTTCCCCGGGCGGGTTTATCCAGGGTCATGTTGACCAAAAATACCTGTGTCTTCAAATGCATGTATTAGTCTCTTAGATCTCTTTATTTTCAGCTGTAAAGATCTATAGGTGTGTTATATTTATTTTGGTATGCATGTGCTAACATCTGGTCACTAAAACTACATGCTAGAGCACCCAAAATCACAAGTATAACCATAACAAATCAGTAAGAAACTTTTGGACTGTTGGCTGTTATAAAACAACAGAAAATAATTTACATGGCAGTTGAAACTTAGAGCCTTTATGTGGTCAAAGACAGACCCATAAGGCAAGCTGATAGGACCTACAAAATCTTCATGGTATCAGAGTGTTGGTGGCTGAAATATTGAGCAGTTGGGACAACATTTTGTTGGTTGTCTTACACATTTTCTTGGCAAATTTTTGAGGACAAGCATTGACTCATTCAGTGGTTGTTAGAGGGTATATTTTTGTAGAGGATAGTTGGGCAGTTTGGACACTAGTCATCAGTCTCTTTTCACACCTACTCAGTAGGAGTGAGGCTGATTTGACGTGACCTCTTTTGAAACCTATTTTGTTAGGAGTGAGGTCAGATTACATTTGTCTCTTTTCACACCTATGTTGATAGGAGTGAGACAATGTTTTCCTTGGCAGTGTAAGCAGCAGTTGGGGATTGCAGTTTTGCAGAGATGTTAGCATCTCAGATGCGAGTTGAGGACAGGCTAGTTGGGGCTAGCAATTGGTCACCTTGGAAGGCGGGGATGATCTTCATCTTAGAGGACCTCGATCTATGAGATATAGTCGAGGCAATTGTTCCCCCTATTCCTATCAGCTCTCTTGTTTTGGTGGAAGAGTTTAGGAAGAGGAACAACAAGGCGAAGAGGACTATTTGTGATGCAGTTTGTGACCACATCATACCCCATTTGACGGGGAAGACTTGTGAATATGAGATGTTGGCATCTTTATGCAAGTTGTATGAGAACTCCAATGAGAAGTGGAAGATGGTTCTTCATGACCGACTTAGGGGCATTGGCATACTCAAGGATGAGTCGGTAACTTCATTCCTTGGTCATTACACTCAGACCAGAGACGAGCTTTGAGACGTCGACGAGGTTGTTGACCCTAACTCTTTGGTGAGGCAAGCTTTGAATAGCTTCACCAAACTGTGGGGTCCATTTGTATGTGGCATAGCTACCAGGGAGGTCATGCCTACATGGGAGAGTATGTGGGATGACTTCTTCTAGTAGGAGATTAGGCTTGCAGCCGAGGTTTTTGGATGATGACAATAATAGCAGTAGCAGATTGGTCAGGGTGAGGAGGATCTTGCTCTTTGGACAAAGGGAAAGAACAAGGCCAACCGAGGGGGTCGACGAGGTGCCAAGTTTGGGGGCCAGCCATAGGGGAGTGGAGGAGGAGAGAGCAACAGTGGTTAGGGCAATGGTCAGAGGAGAGATATGAGCAAAGTGAAGTGCTTTGTTTATAAGAAGTGTAGGCACTATGCTGGATAGTGTCTGAACAGGAAGAAGAATAAGGGTGGTACAGTAGATACAGTAGAGGAAGAAATTTTTTAGACACAGTTTCAGAGAGAGTGTGCCTTTCACATATGTTGTACTTCAGTTGAGACATCACCCTGTATCTCGTATATTGACAGCGGGGCATCGAGCCATATGACTAGAGTTTCAGAGCATTTTTCTGATCTGAAAGACACTGAGGTCAAGATAAAGATTTCTGTTGGAGATGACAGAGTGGTCAGAGTTTTTTGGATTGGCACAGTTACCTTTCAGAGAGATAGCTTTCCACCTATATCATTTATGGATGTTCTTTAAGTCCCTGGCATGAAGAAGAATTTGATTTCAGTTTCCACCCTCCAGGATAGAGGTCTTGAGGTGACATTTAGAGGCACCAAGGTACTGACTCATCCTCGGGGGTCTTCACTAGACTCATGACAGGTGATTGGAGTGGGATATGGGAATCTATTCAGATTACGTTTTTAGCCACTACATGCATTGACAACGAGTAGCGACAATAGCAAACAGTTATGTGAGTTATGGCATTGTAGGATGGCCCACCTACATCATGGGGCTCTTGGAGGACTAAGACAGATTTTGATCGAAGTGCCACAGATCAACATAAAGCATCAAGATGTTTGCAGAGGGTGTGCGCTTGGCAAGTTTTCCAAGGCATCATTCCCTAGCAGTGACAACAGGTCAGCTGGGATACTGGATTTAGTACACACAGACGTGTGTGGGCCCATGAACCAGAGGTCCTTGAGTGGTTGTGAGTATTATCTCACATTTATAGACGACTACTCGAGGAAGACTTGGATCTATTTCCTAAAGTCCAAGAGTGAGGTCTTCACACGGTTCCAAGAGTTCAGAGCTCTTGTGGAGAACCAGTCGGGAAAGAGGATCAAAGTATTGCAGTCGGATAACGGGGGAGAGTATTCCTCGAGATAGTTTGTAGAATTATGTGCACAACATGGCATCAGGAGACAGATGACCATACCCCACAACCCCCAACAAAATGGGGTTGCTGAGAGGAAGAACCGGGCCATTACCAATGCAACGAGATCCATGTTGCATGATCAAAGTTTTTCTTTGTACTTATGGGCAGAGGTATGTGCTACTGCATTTTATCTGCAGAACAGGATCCCCCACAAGATTTTGGGGAAAATAACTCCTAAGGAGGCCTTCACTGGTAGGAGGCCCGATGTCGAGCACACCAGGATCTTTGGGTGCTTGACATACTCTCATGTCCCCTCGGAGAGAAGGACAAAGCTAGACCCCACAGCCCAACAGAGGATTCTAGTTGGATACTCTGAGGTTTCAAAATCCTATCACATTTACATTCCTCCACTTAGGAAAGTGGTGGTGAGAAAAGATGTCATATTTGAGGAGGATAGGGCTTTTGCGAGATCTCTTGAGTCAAGAGTTCAACTTAAGGATGATGTAGATTTGTTAGTTGCAGTCTTAGAGGGAGCACAACCTCAGATTTCAAGTACACTAGTATCAGGGGTGACAGGGTCACCATGCACAGCTTCAGGGTTACAGTTAGAGCATTTTCAGTCAAATGGGGAACAGACTTCAGAGGGAGTTCAGACTTCAGAGGGAGGAAAGACTTCAAGATCTCAGAGTGTTGAGACAAGTCCTGAGGAAGTCACTGTTGGGCTGAGAGACCTTACTTCTCCGTTGACCACTTCAGGGAAGAGGAGACCTAGATGGTTTCAGGAGACCCTGAAGGAGGCCAAGGAGAATGTAAGAGAGCCCAAGAGCCAGATCATAGAGAGAAAGCCACCAGTCAGATTTGGAGCATACTTAGCACTTGTGACGAGTATCAGGGATACTGAGCCACATAATTTTGTGTAGGCAGTGGACCATCAAGTCTGGAGAGAGGCCATGGTAGGGGAGTATGACTCCATTGTGTGCAATGATGTCTAGGATGTGGTTCCGAGGCTAGTGAGGAAGTCAGTTGTGACTTCTAGGTGGTTGTATAAGACCAATATGGTTGAAGATGGCGGCATTGAGAAACACAAATCCCGTTTTGTGGCATGAGGCTTCTCACAGATTGAGGGAGTCGATTATGACGAGACTTTCACACCATTTGCGAGATACACTTCTATAAGGACTATTATTTCTATAGCAGCAGAGATGGGTTGGTGCATTCACTAGATGGATGTGAAAACCGCATTTTTGAATGGCTTTATTGAGGAAGAGGTGTACATAGAGAAGCCACAAGGTTTTGAGGTGGGTGATAGGGAGACTCACTTGTGTCTGAGGAAGGCACTATATGGTCTTAAGCAAGCTCCCCAAGCTTGGTATTCATGCATTAATACTTATTTTCTTTAGATGGTCTTCGAGAAGAGCGATGTTGATCCAAACCTCTATTTCATCATTAGGGGTGAGGACACGCTCATTCTCATTTTGTATGTGGATGATGTATTCATTAGTGGAGATGAGGATCTCATAGCTGAGTGCAAGATGGGACTTACATCATATTTTGAGATGAGTTATATCGGATTGATGCACTACTTTCTGGGTATGGAGGTATGGCAAGACGAGGGTCACATATTTCTCGGGCAGGGGAAGTATGCAACATATATTTTGAGTAGGTTTCAGATGGAGGACTGCAGACCCATGTCTACACCTATGATCACCAACTGGAAGAATCTTAGTGCTTCAGATAACCAGTTGGTGGATGCCACCGTATACAGGCAGTTGATTGGTTCGCTCATGTATCTAGTTAACACCATATCGGATATATGTTTTATCGTGAACACTCTCAGTCAGTACATGATTGAGCCGAAGAGTGTTCACATGGTTGGTGAAAACACGTCTTGAGATATATTGCTGGGACAATGGACTATGGCCTAGACTATGTCAGGAGAGATGGAGTCAGTTTGGTAGGCTACACAGATTCAGACTGGGAAGGATGTGTTGCTAATAGGAAAATCACCTCAGGGTGTTGCTTCAGTTTGGGGTAGGGACTTGTTTCCTGGTTCAGCCGGAAGCAGAAGTCAGTTTCTTTGAGTTCAGCCAAGGCAGGGTATACGGCGGCCATTCAGGCTAGTTGCAAGGCCATTTGGCTTTGTAAGATGTCGGTTGGGTTATTTGGTCAAGAGATGTCACCAACTGTCATTCACTATGATAATCAAAGTTGTATCAAACTCTCTGAGAATCTAGTGTTTCATGATTGGTTGAAGCATATTGAGATCAGGTACCACTTCATTCATGATTGGGTTCAAAGAGGGGCAGTTCAGTTGTAGTATATATCAACAAATGACCAGGTTGCAGATATTCTCACCAAGGCCCTGCCACGGGGTAGGCATGTCTACTTTAGAGACAAGATGGGCTTGGTGAGGAACACCTTCCTCAGTAAGAGGGAGTGTTGATTTTTGTACCTTGGGAGGTGTTCCCCATGTGCTTGTGACCTCCTTAGCAGATGAAGGGAGGACATTACACTTTGTACCTTGTACTTTTGTCTAATTTCACTTTTACTTTGTCTAAGGTGAAATTTAGTCATTTTTGAACTAAGGTGACTATTAATTCACAAAGGGGGTGAATTAGAGACATAAAGTTGACTTAGGAAACTTAATCCAAAATGGGTTATTGACTTAAATATGAATGGGGAGACCTCAACCATTGATTAGATGGGAGATGAGATGATCTCAACCCTTCATATTTTAGGTTTCCTTTTGGATGTCAAAGAGGGGCGCAAAGGGTGAAGGAGGGCGCATTGTTCATTCATTCACTTGTTCATTGAGAGAGGAGCTCTTGGAGGCTGAGCATGAGGTCATATTTGTGAGGAATCTTGATCTTGGGCACTAGCTTTCATGGAGGGAGGCTACTAGCTACTTGCTTGGTTATTTTACTAGAGAGATTCGACTTCTGAGGAGGGCACATTTCCAGATTGGGGCACATCAGCAGTTGAGAGAATTCTATCCATCAGATTGTAGTGAGATCAGTTGCAGAGGAAATCCATTCAACGGAGCTTCATTACTGTGGAGGGGTTTCCGGATCTGAGCTCACGGTTTGCTGTTGGAGTAGATTCAATGGTTTTGGCAGCTTGCATGTGGGGCACAATTGGTGATTTTGAGCTTGTATATCAGCTCATTTTGGGATTCTATTGTATCAGGTTCTTTCATATATTGTATTTTTTGTATTCCACCTTCTTCTTTCCTCATATATACATATACATTCCAAACTGGTTTTCCCCAGGGAGGTTTTATCCAGGGTCATGTTGACCAAAAATACCTATGTCTACAAATGCATGTATTAGTCTCTTAGATCTCTTTATTTTCATCTGTAAATATCTATAGGTGTGTTATATTTATTTTGGTATGCATGTGCTAACATCTGGTCACTAAAACTACATGCTAGAGCACCCAAATTGGAAGTATAACCGTAACAAATTAGCAAGAAACTTTTGGACTGTTGGCTGTTACAAAACAACAGAAATAATTTACCTGGCAGTTGAAACTTAGAGCCCTTTTGTGGTCAAAGACAGACCCAGAAGGCAAGCTGATAGGACCTGCAAAATCTTCACACACCAAATTGATGGATTTCACTTCTTGCAAAACTTATAGTTGATGAATCTAGTGGTTTCATTTTGGAAAATTCACCATGAACATGAAGTCTTTCCTTATGATTATTCAAAGTTTTGTAAAATAAGCACCCAAAGGAAAGTAAAGAAGAGTATGATCCTTGTAAGTTATTAATGGTTCTAAAGTATATTTTGCAAAAAATAAAAAAATCAAATGAGAAAACATTGCCAACAAATTCTACTTGAGGTATTGGGATGGTTAGTTTTAGGTGAAGATATAAAAAAATTTGTTTTGAGTGTATCACACTAAAAGAAAGTCTTGGTATGAGAGTCTTTTGGAAACCCATATTTTTTGTAACACATGTAAACAATTTTTTAGTGCGACATGTTGCAATGGTGAAAAATTTAAGTGCAATGTGTCACACACAATAAAAATTTGGGACCATGAAATACAAAAATAGGTTGTCTAGAGGTAGAAATATTGAGGAGATTCAATATGTCATACAAAGAAAAAATTTATGCGACATATAGAAAAGAATTAAAGTTTTGTGAGCATGTGAAGAAGAAGGGGGATTCGTTCTGATTGGGTGATAACACCTGCACATACAATTAGAAAAAGGGAAAATGATAAGACTTGACTGGATATGTTTCGTCATGAATAAAACTTTCATGTAGATGGATATACTATATATTTGGATCCTTCCTATCATTGTTGAAAGCATTCATGTGACTCTTGGTGAAGCAATCCACCATAGCAATGGTTTAGTCACAACACAATGTATTGCACCCAAATTTCTTATAGTCGTGAGATAGTGTATCGTAGTCAAAGGTGTTTTAGTGGCAACATATTGCATCTGTAATGTCCCCAAGGCCGAGCCCTGTTGTAAATCATGTCTATGAAGTATAAAGCTTGTTTATGCACTGTAATTCAAGTTTATAAGGCTCGTGAGCCAAGTTATATAAGCTAGTGGGATTATGTGTTATTAGTTCAGGGAGCCTAAGTGTTGAAGGCTAGGAGCCTAATTTTTGTACATGTAATTATGCACGGTATTAATATAAAACATCTCTGTGTGTGGACTGACCATGATGAATGAGTGATGGGGGACTAAGCTTCCACAAAGTCTAGGTAAGGGAGAGGGAGATGAGAGGTTGGAAGAGGGGATAGGCTGAGGGGGCTTAAACCCTTGAGAATAATATTACATTATTACTATTCCAAAGTTGTGTTAATGTGATGTTTTATCCTAAGTTATTTGGAAGGACGAGTGACTTCCAAATGGGAAGGAACGAGCTTCATGGGTGACAAGTGTCAACCCAAGCGCATGCAGTTAAAACTATGGAGTTGAGCTGTGATGGGGGTTCCTCCTCCATTCTACCGTCGACTGTCTGAACCGTGAATCATGTCTGATCTCTATAAGCATACCCTCACACAACTCTGAAACCAAAAGGCCTATGTTGATTTCTGGAGGAGCCGATACACCCTCTATGAAAATCGTCGAGTCTGTGTTCGACCTCTGGGTGGATTTCTTATCACGCATCCCCAAAACCCAAAATAGTGAGTCTGTTCTGTATGGCTGGTTGGCAAAAGCGAATGTCCTATAATTGCTAAGCTTGGTTGGACTGAACCATCTATCTGTCACCTATTTTGGGAAACCATTTATGTTGACCCAGCTGATTGTGGTGGCCACATCGTTCTTGACAGGGTGTGGTTGCTGCTATTGTATGTTCGTTGTTGAGCCTTGTGGTGGTGTTCTCATTTTACTGGAACCAAGATTAAGGAAACAGGTTGTCTGGCCTGTGTGTAACCTCTCTCCAGGTGAGGGAGGTGATTGTTTTTTAAGAGGTGGGTTACCAAGCCTACGAGCGACTCTCTCCAGGTGAGAGAGTGTGCAGAGGAAGTGATAACTCATGGAAGGGGTCTTGTAGCTTCCACAAAGCTTGGAGACTTCCGATCTGATCTATTGCTGAAGCCCAAGGCAAGGGAGGTTTAGCAGCCAAAGGACTGTCTGGGTGATAGTGAAGGTGTATACTATTGGCATGGGGAAGACATGTGGGGAATGAGAGTCTGTGGGAAGTGGGCATAAGTGGCTCCTGGGAGAGAATCATTCTTCTGTGACTGTGTGTCTTCCTATTGTCCCTGCCTAGCCTAGGAATCCCTGGCCGGTGGAGCTTAGTCCCAGCTCAAGGGTGACCTACTGCTGAGAGTGATGAGCAACGTGGTCTAAGGCTGGGAGGTTCGTGGGAAGTCTACACACAATTGGTGAATTACATCCAGTCTAAAATATAAATATATACATGCATATTATTTCAATTAAATATGCATGTCTGTGACTCTAGCAATGTTTTCATGTATTCCGTTGTATTCATGAATTATTGTTAATGTTGTGGATTATGTATGCTAATGGTATTAATGTGCTTACTCTGTGTTTAACTGTAATTAAGCAATTGTATTTCAAAAGAATGCATAATATGTTACAATAGTGTTTTTCCGCGAAGTTAGTGGCGTTGGCCTAGTCATGAGGGTGTTGATGGCTGGGGACGTTAAGTATGGTATCAAAGCCTAGTTTCAATGTTGAGCCTGGATGGGCCAGATAAGTGACCTTTGGACCGAGGTTTTGAGAATAAATTGTGTCTGGAGGACTAATTTCAGACCTCAGAATGTTTCTGAGTGTCAACGGGCTACTTGACCATGTTACAAAGCTTAGGAGGTGTAGCGGTATTATAAAACTGTATCCAGTGTGGTATATGGACACAGGGAGAGAGAGAACTCCACACTAGAAGTGTTGGAGCCATAGGATCTATTCAGGGGGAAAGGAGAACCTTCACGACTGTCAAATCTGGAGAATGCGCACAAGGTTTAAAACCTTTTGGAGTTGCACAGGAGTGTGGAAATCGTGATACACGAAATCCCGAACTCGTCAGGACCATCCATCGGAAAGGATGTGTGGAGATAGATCAGCCTTTCGATGACTCGTGACTTGAAATGGTCAAAGGGTGAGTTTGTGAGAATTCACGAAACGCAAATTCATGATTGGATCACAACCATCGATCTAGGAGAGATCTGGACCATTAATTGTCTAGGAAGAAATCGACATTTCGTAAATAGGGAGGACGAAGGTGAAAAATATTTCGATCTTGTGACACACGAAATGCTGACGAGATATAAGTCTTCATATCATGGGGAATTAGGACCGTTGGATCAAGTAGATGAATAGACCGTAATTTCAAAATTTTAGCAGATGAAAGTTCGAGATGTGTAGATGCACAAACTCCTGAAGCCCGAAACTCTGAAATGATAAGTGAAAGTAGTGGGGCCTTATGACGTCGCTGGGAGTGAGGTGGAACTTCTTAAGGACACCATGTGTCACTACCTTGGTGGGAGAAAACTGTTCTATATTCCCAAGGTGAGAGAGGTCGAAAGTTCTAGAGTTGGAAGTTGGAGAGGGAAGTGAGTACGAGAACCTCTGGGACCAAAACTCGAAACCCCAAAAGTTCTGAAACGATCTACACCATAGATCAAGAGTATAAGGCTTGACCGTTAGATCAAAAGAAGGTAAGTTGCGATTACATGATTTCAGCTGTTGGGGAAAAACAGAGTGAGCTTAGGCACAGAACCCTGAAACCCCGAAACGCTGAAAGGATCTGCACCGTAGATCTGAGACAGGTCTGACTATTGGATTTAAATTGGAATGGATGTGGACACATGAGTGTGTACCTCGTGCCAGTGGGTCGAGAAGAAAGGCAACAGTGGTGGGACCTGATGACGTCGTTGAAGGTGACATGGACCCCCCTGAGTGTGCCACTTTCCACTGTGGATGTGGGAGACAGTTGTGCTCTATGGGCCCGGAGGGTAAGGAAATAGAATTTTCGAAAGTCGGGGGTTGGAGAGGGAAGCGAGTATGAGAGCCTCGAGGACCGAAACCCCGAAACCCAAAGTCCTGAAGTCCCAAAATTTTCGAAGACTAGAGAAACATAGCGGATTTTAATCGTTGGATGTTGGGTAAATGTGGACCATCGATCCACTCGATTTACGCAAATTCAGTAAATTGAAACTCTGGGAGATAGATGTGTGTGCTTCAAATTCTTTGAAGGTTGAAAGCCCGAGTATCACCTAGTAGTCTGGCACTTGGTCACGACCTTTGGTTACATGGGTAGGGGCTAAGAAAGAGGGAGCTATCATCCAAAAATTACAGAGTCGAGTAGATCTCAGAAAATTTGTGAAGTCGAAGCATTTTCTTAAATCAGAATGGTTTTGAATGTGTGGAATTTGTTAAGAATGATGACCTAACAAATACCCATTGTTTTCACGTGTGTTTTTTGAATCTTAACAAGTGCCAGAACTGAATAGGGTTGTCATTAAGAGCAGAGAATGGAATAGGTGCGGATTGCCTCCAATTTAGAGAATGAAAGAGAAGGAAAGGATGTCAACTTGGGAGTTGAAGGATCAAACTCTAATGGGAAAGGAAAAGAGATGGATAAGGAAGGACATATGATGAAAATCATTGAAAGATTATAGAAATATGCCCGGGCTCACCGAGCTAATAGTCGAATGCTCATGAGAGCCAGGGATAAGTAGGGTGAATTCAACTTAAATATGTTGAAGAGTCTAGAAAGAATAGAAAAGAAATTGGAAAAGGAGAGTGACTCAAGCAAGAAAGAGAGTCGCAGGAACCCTGAGAGGAAAATAATATCAAGGAGTGTCAGCAGACATCATCGTCCCTCCCCAAAGCATTATAGTAAGGAAGCACACAATAGTTCAAGCTCATCTCCTACCAGAAATCACAGGAGATCTGGGATGGATGAATTGAAAGAGGAAATGAACAAGATGAATCCTCCAACGTTTGATGGAGAACATAAGAAAGAGAAATATGTCTAAACTTGGTTTCTTGGTATGAGGAAATACTTTCAACTACAGAATTATTCCTCTCATGCAGAGGGTAGGATTTCCATGTATCAACTGAAGGGAAAACCATCCATGTGGTGAGATCAACTTGTGCAGGTGCAACACCTCAAAGAAAGGGACATCACATGGAAAGAATTCAAGAGGTATTTCGAGAGGAAATACTTAACTAAAAGATATCATAATAGAAAGATGAAAGATTTCTTTGAACTCAAGATGGACAACAAGACCATTTTTGAGTATGAACGAAAGTTTTTGGAATTACTGAAGTATGTTTTGTTCATCAAAGATGAGTCTGTCAAGATTCAGAGGTACCTGAGTGGATTATTGCCTCCTATTGGGGATAAGATTCAGTATGATGACCCAAAGACTATGGAAGAAACGATAAGGAGAGAGAATTTATTATTTGAACAACAAAGAGAAATGCCTACCTTTCGGAAGGCTTGGGATGACTAGAAAAAGTTCAAGAAAGAACAGAGGCAGAAGGGAAATAAATCACCTTTTTTCAGAAATAGTCCTCAAGGACAGTTGTCTCTTAGAGAGCCAAGGAAGGTTGAAGTGGGTGGGAAAATGTCAAGGCCGACACCTATGAAATGTTGGGGTTTTAAAGAAAACCATAGGTACAAAGATTTCCCCCACATAAATGATAAAGTAAGAGCTATCCACAATGTTCAACAAGCTGAAATAGTGGAGGACATGGGCAGTAGAATGCCAATGATCTATGCAACCCTAGACAACAAACAAGTTGAGTATCAGTCGCACATGATTGAAGTAGAAGGTATGATAAAAAACCAACCATTTACTATTTTACTTGATTCAGGGGCTAGTCATAGTTATATAGACCCTAGAGTGGTAGAAAGTTTGCATTTGATAAGAAGAAAACATGAAAAGTCTTGGTTAGTGTAGATAGCTACAGGAAACAAGAGGAAAGTCACAGAGTTAGTCAAGTCCTATCCTATAGACATGAATGGACTAAGCACGAAGGCCGATTTGAACATTCTGTCGTTAGGCTCTTATGACTGTCTAATAGGGATGGACTGGTTGGACCAGCACCATGCCATATTGGACTGTCGGAACTAGGCATTCACTTGCTTAGATGAAGAAGGGAATCAGAGAGCATTCCAAGGAATTCCTAGAGTTGTTACTATTAGAGAAATCTTAGCAATGCAGCTGAAGAAGTGCTATAGAAAAGGCTGTCAATTATTTGCAGCCCATGTAGGGGAAATGCCTAAGGATAAGGTGTCAAGTATTGCGGATCATGTGGTACTTAAAGATTTCTAAGATGTATTCCAGGAAGTACTTGGACTACCTCCGAAAAGGGATATCAATTTCTCTTTGAACTTGATGCCTGGAGCAGCTCCATTGTCAAAGGCAATGTACAGGATGAGTACGCCAGAAATGAAAGAGTTGCAACTGCAACTTGAAGAGCTTCTGAAGAAGGGGTATATATGCCCAAGCTGGTCGCCTTGGGGTGCCCCGGTCCTGTTTTTAAAGAAAAAGGATAGAACGCTGAGATTGTGCATCAATTTCAGGCAATTGAACAAAGTAACGATGAAGAACGAGTATCCTCTGCCAAGGGTTGATGATCTCTTCGATCAGTTGAAGGATGCAAAGATCCTTTTGAAAATAGATCTAAGATTGGGATATCACCAAGTAAGAATAAAATATGAAGACATCAACAAGACCACCTTTAGAACAAGGTATGGTCATTACGAGTTCACAGTGGTGCCATTTGGACTGTCAAATGCACCCATTGTTTTTATGTGCTTGATGAATGGAGTATTCTGGGACTATCTAGACAAGTTTGTCATCTTCTTCCTGGATGACATTCTGGTGTATTCTAGGACAGAGGAAGAACACGAACACCATCTGAGGATGGTGTTGCAAGTGCTAAGAGAGCACCAACTATATGCCAAGCTGACAAAGTGCTCGTTTCATTAGGACCGGATCCATTACTTGGGACATATTATCTCTAAGGATGGGATAGCGATAGACCCTGAGAAGATTGAGGCCATTAGAAAATGGTCAACGCCAAGGAATGTAATGGAAGTTGGATCCTTCATGGGATTTGCTGGTTATTACAGAAGGTTCATCGCAGGTTTTTCCAAGATAGCTCACCCTGTCACTTCCTTGAAAAGAAAAGGGAAGCAGTTTCAGTGGACAGAGGGATGTGAGGAAAGTTTCTAGCGATTGAAGCAGTTGCTAACCAATGCTCCAATCCTGAGGATTGCAGATCCAAACACATATTTCATGGTATGCACTGATGCATTCAAAGGACTGGGAGGGGTCCTCAGTCAAAACGGATTCGTAATCTGTTATGAGTCCAGGAAATTAAAAGAGCACGAGAAGAACTATGCAGCCCATGACTTGGAGTTGGCAGCCATAGTTCATGCTCTAGAGAAATGGAGGCATTACCTCATGCGAAGGAGGTTTGAGCTCAGAACAAACCATAACAGTCTGAAATATTTGTTTGATCAACCAACCTTAAACACTAGACAAAGTAGGTGGCTGGAATTTTTGTGTGAGTATGACTTTGAGATCAAGGATATCAAAGGAAAGAAGAATAAAGTGGTTGATGCACTCAGCAGGAGGGTGCATGAATTACATGCTACAACCATTAGCATGTATCAAACTGATATTAAAAGTAGAATTCTAGAGGCTGCAAATGAAGATCTACAGTACAGAGAATTGGTAGCCAAGCTACAGCAAGGTAAGATGCCACAGAAGATGGAAATTTATAAATTGGAAATAGATGGAATACTATTGTACAAGAACATAACTTTTGTACCCAATGTCCATGTTGATACTAAGAGGGGGGTGAATTAGTATCAAGTACAATTTAAAACCTTTTTCAACTTATAATTAAACCATTCAATTATATTCAATGAGAAATGAACAATAGTATAAGAGTTACACCAATACACCACAATATACCATGC
>ML781451.1:799375-819881 GCA_009831015.1 Picea engelmannii
CTGATAGCATTTGCGCGCATCTAAACGGCCCAGGGATGACTGCTTAAATCAACGGTCTAGATCGGATTTCGGACCCCCCCATCCGTTCTTCCTTTAATGGAGGGGGGGGGGGTCCGGAATGAGTGATAAAGAGCACGCTTGGATCTACGGCTCAGAAATAGGTGCACAGATCTACGGCCCACAATGGATTTCGGACCCCCCTGGATGATCTAATTTTAACCAAGGGGGGGGGGGTCCGGAATGGTTATCTCCCTCTGGCGGGCCCCTTGTCATATGTGGCATAAATCAATTGGTCCCGAAGTCCCATCACCATATGTTATCGGACAGACCCCCTGTCACTTATGGAAATCATCTTCCACTGGTTCCACTTGTCCCACTTGTTTTCGAGTTAGTCCCATCCCATAACTATTGTCAGTCCCCTACCCCCTTTCACTCATGGCAAGCCCCTTATTGCAAATTTTACCTCCAATCCCTAGCCACCACATCACTCGTCTATATTTTTTAGCCACCATCACCTTCCATCTCACCCCCAAGTGGCCCGTTGTCCATTTATTACTGGATAACCTATCCGTTATCCAGCTGACCTGTCTCCCGCGCCCGACCGACCCCATTTTAAATAATACTACCATTATTTCCCCTACTTTCTCTATTCACCCGTTGCACCAGAGAAACTCATCGCTTACTCCTTTGTTACATTCCGTCGCCCTCATCCATAGTCAGTCGGCCCCACTAACTTTGTGTTTATTACAGGTACTGTCACAGAAATGGCGCCAAAGCCCAGACAAGTAGAAGGAGAGGAGAATCCATTTCTCCCGCCTCCTGTTGACCTGGACAAGATCCCACTGGTCGACAAAGATAGATTAATTGTAGATACCAAATGTGATTTCGATTTCTAAGACCTCCAGTCATGGCTCAGGGAAGTGTTCCTAGACCAGAGTGATGAAATTGGACTCTGGGAGTCCAATTTACCCCTTTACCTTTTTCTCCAGAACCACCATGTTCCCGAGTTTACGCTTAAATGTCAGGCTCACTATATTTCTGAACAAAGAGCCGTCATCTCCTCATCCAGAGACACCTTGTTCCTCATCACGCACAAAGCCATAGACCAGATGATGCAAATTCCCCATGCTGACTCCGCGTCTCCTTTCAACCTAGAAATCCTTACAGAATTGTATTAGAAGATGAATTTTCCCTAGAAAGCTCAAATATTCGAGCTTTTCCTTCCCACCTCCGCTCAATTCCCTTCCACAAATCCCCCTTACTCGTCGTCCATGTTCTCCACTAAGGGAAACCAGGTCATTTCTTCCCTTTGTGCTTTGCTAGGGTACTATTCCAACCAGTGGGTAGATGAGCCCATTCAGGGTTTTCTATCCATTTTCTCCACTGATGAAAAGCCCACCACCCAGTTTGATTTCAGCACCTTCTTGGCAGACAATATTCACGAACAGTTCATGAATTTTGGCATGAAAGGCATGTTCAGATACTCGTCTATACTAGCCTACATGTTTGTTTTCTTTCAAGCAGATAAATTCAGTTTTTCCATGCAGACAATGGACGTAGATGGAAGGCCTCAGTCAGTCACAGCATGGACCTCTTTGATGAAGAATAACTCCATAGAATATAGCTTCAAGGAATTCATCAATCTGTTCTACCATCCTGTGGTAAGCATGTTGAGCAGCAGGCCCGAGCCTCGAATAAACGACGAAGTCCAGAGAATCCTGCATCTCTCGGACAACACAAAGACCGGGGATTGGTACCTGTATCAAAACCACATAGAGATCAGAGTATTTCGGTGCGAGTTGGCACCCTACAAGCTGCCCAAGTATGTGCCGGTAAGAATCTTTACGTTAGAGTATATAATATAGATCATGAATTCAGTTGACATCCATTTTGTATCCTTGAAGAAAAAGCAGCAGCTTAGAATCAAGGGGCAGATTGGCTCCTTCATCTGCAACAGTCATGGCGCCGGAGAAGAAGCGGACCGGATGCTGAGGGATATGAAGTTTTTCTTAATTTTCCCATGGCATTATGATCCTTGCGGGATCATCTCAGAAATGCGGGTGAAGAACAAAAACATCTTGTACGTTCATGAAGCTAAGCCCGAAATTGAGAAATTCGCCAATCAGACTATGTGGGTGCCTAACACCTTGGTCGAAGTGGAACAGTGGGTTCCCTCGACCACTATGCCACCAATGACCACGCCACAGGTCCCTAAGGAAAAAATGCCTCGACAAGAATTATCTCCGCCTATCATGGAGGTATCGTCCGAAGAGTTCCAGTTGCACACCAAGAGGCCCAAGACAATTTCAATTCCTGGTCCAACTGGAGAAAAATAAGTCCCGCCTACCACAGTGACGAAGTCCGTGATTCCAACCTTCGGTTTGAGCCTTCATAAGGACATCACCCCAGTAGTACCGAACAAATCCACAGACTCCCCACTGGACACTGAGCCAGGCAAGACTGGGCCCAAGTTGAGCATTTTCGAGAAGTACGAGTTGATCAAGAAAAAGAACCAGACCCTTACCAGCAATACTTACGCTCAGTTTCAGAAGAAGATGTTGACTGCATAGCATAGGCTGTTGTCTGCATTTGACAAAGAAAAGGGGAGAATGCACATGGCCTTTCTCCAGGCGTAGGTACCAGACCCCAAGGTGATCATGGATTACAAGAGAGCCACCTTTGAATTCCAGACGAAGGACGTGCACCTAGCAGATCAGATGGATCTGCACAAACATATAGGGGAGATGGTATTCCATACATTGGCGCATGCTTCCACTTCTGCAGCAAAATTACAAGTGTTACTAAACAATGCTCAGACACAACTCAAGCTGGAGAAGATATCGTTCCTTGCGAAGGACAATATAATCAAAACTTTGGAGGAGCTCGTCCTCAAGATCAACTATGACCCTTCGAACGTCAAAGAAGCAGAGGATATGATAAAGAAGAATAATGCCGACATTGCCTCCTTGAGAAAACAACTGAAACTCTCGCCCACAGAGGAGTCGCAGGGGAAGGAGATAGCAGAGAAAGAAGGCGAGAAAGATGAAATGCTTAAGCTGCTCATGGAGCAGAATGCACATCTCAAAGAAATGGAAGCTGAAATGGAGAGATTATTAAAAGAGAAGGAACAAATGAAGCCAATGGAAATCATTCCATTGAGTGCCATTCCGATTTCAGGAGCAAGCACTATATCAGTGACAACAGTCCCATCCGCAGCTCCATTAACACCCCAAGAAAAGATAGTTGACCTGGCTAGATCCATGGAGAAGATGAAGCTGCAGGAGACAGAGATAAACAGGCTTAAAAAGGAAGTTGAGAACCTTCAGGAACTCAAAACTTCCTTCCATACCAGCCTCTCCAAAGAAAATAAGGTAACAGAGCAACTCAAGCAGGAGCTACAATAGCTCCAAAAGTAAACAGTGGTAGGGAAGACTTTGGCTGAGGTCAAAGAGAATGTGTGGACAGACATCACAAAGTCCATAAATGAGATATGTCCCATGATCCAAATCATGTTTCAGCAGAATGAGTTGGTCCAGAGGAGAAAACAGGCCATTGAGAAGATCAGAGTAGAATTGCGAGAAATGCCAACACAAGCAAATGAGAGCATCAAGTTCCTCAATTCTAAGACTAGGGAAGAGTTGGAAGAACTGAAGATTGAAGATAGAACAGAGACCATCCTTGAGGTCAAAAGAGTTCTGACCAAGAGAGGACTAATGCTTCATCTGGAAGAAAAGGTTCAGGTCATGGACCAGAGGGTACAAAGGTTCTTCAATAAGAGTGAAGCTCTCCAAAAGAAAGGTCTACCTGGTCTGAAGGTTATTAATGATAAACTGATGACACTCCCAGATTACAAGAAGATATTGGCTGAGGTGTCTAAGGACAGTTCAAAGTTTGCAGGCATACAAGGGAGCATCACCGACAAATCATTCATGGATGCCCTTCAGTTGGACATTAGTATCCAACACGAGATTCGATACATATTCCTCACCAAGCCTACATTCGTCAAATATATAGAAATGGACGAAGTGTATTGAAGACTGCTCAAAGTCACTGTGACTAGTATTCTCAGATGGGAGGAACTCTGTGATCTGCTCGATTAGAAAATGAGTTGTCCAGGTCTAGTCACATGTTCAGTCAGATGAGGTCGTGCCAAGGCTTCATCAACGGTCTACCCAGAAATCAGCGTGCAGTTTCACCAAGTCATCAAGCAATTCCGAAATTTAGGAGATTTGTTAAATTAGTTAGGCTAAAAATAGAATTAGCACGTCCTGATCATTTATGACAGGAACATTTGTAATTTGAGTTATAAATACTTCACCTTTCGAAGTATTGAGGGTTGTTGATCTTCACACCCTGACGCTATTTAGACTGTAACATTTTTGAAGAGATCTTCCATTAATAAAAATGAGGCACTTTTACAGGATTCTTGCGTGTATTCACTGGTGATGTTTACTCTCTAAGTTGAGTGTTATTCTTTCTTTGTAATCATCTTGTTTTCTAATTCTAATCTTTAAGAGTAACGAATGTTTGCAGGATTTATCTCGTATACCCTGTTTCTGACTCTAAAGATTTTAATGTTTTTTTTTCTGGTGTTTTTGATAAAGGAATTCTTAACTGCTTCTTTGTCGAAAGTATCATTCTTGTCTTTTCTGCTCACCATCATTTAAGCTATTAAAATATCCAGTGATTATATTATCTCTCCCTGTGAAAGTTTTTCCTTTGCGTTTCTGGTTTGTATTTCATGTTTTATTAAACACAGACCCCATAGCCCAATGGATGTGTAGACTGTCTCAACCAATTCAAAACATTTTGACAACAAAACCTACCTATTTCTTTACCTAGCCTAATATCTAAAATTGGAAACATAGCTAAATCATATAGAGAGATCCCTCTCTGAAGTTGGAAAGGCTAGATCCCAACTTTAAAAGTGGTTGGATAAAGTTACCTTTGTAGATTTCCTCTGTTTCATCCTCTAGGAAATTTACCAAGTGCTAACACAGGGCACCTTGGATATCAGAAAATAGTACCAACGGTCAAGAGCCATTACTTTTGGCTGGGTATGAAAAGAGAGATCACTAAATACATTGCTAGATGTATGGAGTGCCAGAAAATTAAAGCTGAGCATAGGCACCTAGAAGGCTTGTTGCAACCTTTACCCATTCCTGAGTGGAAGTGGGAAGTAGTAATGATGGATTTTATTACGAGATTGCCTAGAATAGGCAAGCTGCATGATTCAATCATGGTGGTGGTGGACAAGCTTACAAAAGTTGCCCATTTTATTCCACTAAAAACTACTCACAAGGCAACAAGTGTTGCTAATATTTTCATAAAGGAAGTGGCATGATTGCACAAAATTCCTAAAACGATTGTGTTCGACAAAGACCCGAAATTCACCTCGAATTTCTAGAAAGGATTTAGAATGAATCTGAACTTTAGTACAACTTATCATCCTAGGTCTGATGGACAAACAAAGAGGGTGAACAGAGTAATAGAAGACATACTGAGAATGTATGTGATGGACAAACCATCAAAATGGGAAGACTACCTACACTTGGTAGAATTCGCCTACAATAATGGGTATTAGTCATCATTGAAGATGAGCCACTTTGAAGCACTTTATGGAAGAAAGTGCAATACTCCAGTGAGTTGGGATAATCTAGCTGATAGGATAGTAGTTGGGCCAGAGTTGCTCAAGGAGATGGAAGACCAAATGATAAAAATTAAGTAGAATTTGAAAGTTGCCCAAGACAGGCAGAAAAGTTATGCTGATAAGAATAGAACCCACAGAGAGTTCAAAGTGGGTGATCATGTTTTCCTGAAAGTGAAAGCTAACAGGAGTTCCCTAAAGCTGGGAAGCTATGCCAAGTTGGCAGCCAGATTTTGTGGGCCATTTGAAATCCTGGAAAGGATTGGGCTAGTTGCTTATATGCTTGCATTACCTGCATCCATGACTGTACATAATGTGTTTCATGTTTCATTTCTTAAAAAGTATATGCCTGATGCTAATCATGTAATTGATTGGAATGTGATCCAGGTGGAGCAAGAAGGTGTCCTACAAGTACATCCTGTGCGCATATTGGACAAGAAAAACAAACAACTCCGGAATTGAGCCATAGAGCTTGTAAAGGTCCAATGGACCTAGTACGGTCCTAAGGATGCGACATGGGAGAATGAAGATGTTATGCGAGCAGAGTACCCACATCTTTTTGAAAATTTAGAAAAGATTGTAGATGCAGTGTAAAGTTGCACTGAGGACAGTGCAAAAATAAGGGGAGGAGATTGTATTGTCCCCAAGGCCGAGCCCTGTTGTAAATCATGTCTATGAAGTATAAAGCTTGTTTATGATTTGTAACTCAAGTTTATAAGGCTGGTGAGCCAAGTTATATAAGCTAGTGGGCTTATGTATTATTAGGCCAGGGAGCCTAAGTGTTGAAGGTCAGGAGCCTGATTTTTGTACATGTAATTATGCACAGTATTAATACAAAACATCTCTTCGTGTGGACCGACCACGATGAATGAGTGATGGGGGACTAAGCTTCCACAAAGTCTGGTTAAGGGAGAGGGGGATGAAAGGTTGGAAGAGGGGCTAAGCTGAGGGGGCTTAAACCCTTGAGAATAATATTAAATTATTACTATTCCAAAGCTGTGTTAATATGATGTTTTATCCTAAGTTCTTTGGAAGGACGAGTGAATTCCAAATGGGAAGGAACGAGCTTCATGGGTGACAAGTGTTAACCCAAGCGCATACAGTTAAAACTATGGAGTTGAGTCGTGATGGGGGTTCCTCCTCCATTCTACCGTCGATTATCTGAACTGTGAATCCTGTCTGACCTCTATCAGCATACCCTCATGCAACTCTAAAACCCAAAGGCCTATGTTGATTTCTAGACGAGCCGGTACACCCTCTGTCAAAACTATTGAGTCTGTGTTCGACCTCTACGTGGATTGCTTATCATGCATCCTCGAAACCCATAACTGTGAGTCTGTTCTGTATGGCTGGTTTGGAAAATTGAATGTACCGTAATTGCTGAGCCTAGTTGGGCTGAAGTGTCTGTCTATCACATGTTTTGGGAAACCATGTCTGTTGACCCAGCTGACTGTGGTGGCCACACAGTTCTTGACTGGGTGTGTTTGTTGTTGTTGTATGTTTGTTGCTAAGCCTTGTGGTAGTGTTCTCATTGTACTGGAACCAAGATTAAGGAAACAAATTGTCTGGCCTATGTGTAACCTCTCTCCAGGTGAGGGAGGTGATTGTTGTTGAAGAGGCAGGTTACCAAGCCTGCGAGCGACTCTCTCCAGGTGAGAGAGTGTGAAGAGGAAGTGAGAACTCCTGGAAGGGGTCCTATAGCTTCCATAGAGCTCGGAGACTTCCGGTCCGACCTCTTGCTAAAGCCCAAGGCAAGGGAGGTTTAGCAGTGGAAGGGTTGTCTGGGTAACAACGAAGGTGTATACTCCTAGGGTGGGGCAGACATGTGGGGAATGAGAGTTTGTGGGAAGTGGGAATAAGTGGCTCCTGGGAGAGAATCCTTCTTCTGTGACTGTATGTCTTCCTATTGTCCCTACCTAGCCTAGGAATCCCTACCCGGTGGAACTTAGTCCCAGCTCGGGGATGACCTACTGATGAGAGTGATGAGAAGTGTGGTCTAAGGCTAGGAGGTTCGTGGGAGGTCTACATGCAGTTGGTGAATTACATCCAGTCTAAAAGATAAGTATATACATGCCTATAATTTCAATTAAATATGCATGTCTGTGATTCTAGCAATGTTTTCATGTATTCCGATGTATTCATGAATTATTGTTAATGTCATGGATTATGTATGCTAATGGTATTAATGTGCTTAATCTGTATTTAACTATAATCAAGAAATTGTATTTCATAAGAATGCATAATATGTTACAGTAGTGTTTTTGCGCGAAGTTAGTGGCATTGTCCTGGTCACGAGGGGGTTCATGGCCGAAGACGTTACAACATTGCACTCAAATTTATTTTAATTGCAACATTTTGCATCACAATATTTAATATGGTTAACTTTGGTAGCGAATTATTTACTATAGATGACTTTGGTTGACCATTTTAATGTCTTTTTACCATGGTTGAATACACTTAATTATAGTTAACCATGACCAACTTTATTTTATCATGTTTCAGGATAATCCTTTACTCGATCAACTTTCATTGACTATGTTCGATCCAGATTATGTTCGGCATGAAATGAGAGCGGTTATATAATCAAGAAATACACAAAGATATCGTGAGAGAGGAAATAATATAACAAAGATATATCAGATATATAACAAGAGACAAATATTTGAGGTAATACACGATTTCTATTAATGAGTAAAATGTAAGGAATTGTAGAACTATAGAGTGAAAGGCTTGCTAGAATGGTGACAACTTATCTTTGAGAAGATATGTGATGGATACTCTCATTCACAAGAAGATGATTGTTACAATGAGGCTACAAACTCCATTTAAACATAAATAAAATCCAAAACCCTAACCCTGGAGGATGAAAACCCAACAGTTTTGTGGACCCCGTTTAGCGTAGTTTGGTGTATCAATTTCCTGGGGGTGTAACAATGGCATACGATCTTCGTTTGGGGTGCACGATAGCTCGTTGGAAAGGTATCGAAGATGAGCTTCATTTTGGGGGCTCAATCAGAGCCTTCAGATATAATTGAGGTGTCAGATTGTGAAAAAATGTTGATTAGGCCCTCAAAATGGCCCTGAAAGTTTGGGACCTGAAAAAACTGCTAAAAATAGTAAGTTGCCAAAACACATTTTTCAACCTGTTGGAATAGGTGGGTGGCCACCGAGATCCTCCTGGATCAATTCTCCCTCCTTATGAAGCAATGGTATCCATTGAGTTGATTTCTCGAGGCAGAGGGGAAATCGTTTGTTGAATGTAAATCCTGGTGAGTTGCTTTCCTTGCTAGAGAAGTTCCACTGCTTAGCTTGTTGAAGATTATCAAAAACCTGTTGTTGGAGGGGTTGAATATGTTCAACCAACCTGTTGTATCTTGGCTTGATTGGGAAGTGACTAGGTACCAATGTAGGTGAAGAAACAATATCTTCTTTCTCTTCTGTAATATGTGTATGTTGGGAAGAAAGGTCTTGGGCCAAGGTTGTAGTGGTTGCAGTGTCCTTCTGTTCACCTTTTGAAAAAATTGTGAAGAGGATGAATTTTTCAGTATGAGAACATTTCGATGTTGTTTTGGTGGGACAATAGTCAGAACTACCTCTACTATCATATAGAGATGAGCCTCCATAGCAACAATGACAATACGACGTCGAGACTCATAAATAGCATGGTGCTTCCACATATATGGTTGGCCCAAAATAACATCACAGACATCTAGTGGGGAAGCATCACAAAATATCTCATCCTTGAAGGGCTCGATGTCATATGACAATAAACATTGTTGGTTGACACAGATATTTCGTCCTTGGCGAAGTCACCCGATGTTGTATGGTTGTGGGTGGAGTGTTGTCAACAATCCCAACTATTTGATGACCTCTGCTGAGATGAGGTTCTTTTGGCTTCCGCTATCAACAATAAAATGAAGTGGGGTCATCTTCATCCACATCTGTGAATGAGAAAGGTGCTCCCCCTCTTGAAGATTTGATGGTTCTTCTAGTTGAATTGTTGCAGTTGCAACAGTAGCAGTGGGGTCTACGTTGATGATATGTCTTCTCCCATTATCAAATACAAAGCATGTGATAATTGTAGGTCGTGGGGACTACATGTTCAAAATATAAAGAGAATCACACAATGCATGTATACTCTGTTTAATTGATGGACAAATTTATAGACGTCTTCATAGACCAATCTTAATTAAAGTTCATTGTTTTTCACTGTGTTGGAGTTCCATTTTCAACTTTTTGGTTGTTTCTTGAAGTTATTATCGTGGTTCGACCTATTTATACTCCCATTTTTACAATCTATATGTTTTTTAATTTCCTTTAAGGTGTCAATAATATTATTCATGGCCTCGTGTTCAGAGTCATCATATGGCATCTTGGCACTCAAATTGGCCTTAATCCATTGAACCTGGGGCTTCTCAAAATAAGCAGTTTGCAAAGTTAAAATCTGAGTTAGCTTTTCATTAATGATAATAAAAAATACATTGGATTGTTGAACTAAAATTTCTTTATAAAAAGTGACAAGTGTGTACTAAATAATTATAAAGATTTCAGCTATGTATTATATAAAATTTGGAATCTGTTATTTGCAATTTTTATTTATAAAATACATAGGTGAAGGTATTGCATTATTGCACTAAAATTAAGTTATAAGAGATTTCAACTATGTATTAAATAAAATTTGAAATTTGAAATATTTTGTGTAATTTTTAATTATAGATAATTTTAGTTGGAAGGCCTTCTTTAGTGTATTTGGCATTTTATTTTATGTTGGTTTTTTAATAATTCAAATTATTAAAAATGAATTTCTTAATACGTGATTTTTCTGTAATTGAAATTATCAAAAATTAACTTCATAATTATCAAAAATTAACTTCAAAATCGGTAGATTAACTATTAGGTTAGATTCTTACTGTATGCACAGTGATATACAATACGAAGTGTATTAGGCCGAAATAACATGAGATTGATACAAATGCTGTTAATGGTGCATAGGCATGAAGAAATTATAATATCAAATACTATTAAATCTGTTATAAATCCATTGATTTAGATTCACCCGTTAAATAGATGCAATCAAACCATGTTATGATCAAACCTGACTACCCGCTAAGGCTTGCTCACAATTAATAAAAACAACAATGATTGGCCAACAATTGAAGAAGACAGCCTGAGGTTTCTTTTGCAAGAGAATAATAAACCGCTAAGGCTTGCTCACAATTAATAAAAACAACAATGATTGGCCAACAATTGAAGAAGACAGCCTGAGGTTTCTTTTGCAAGAGAATAATAAAAACATGACTAGTATTTTATTGTTTGGACATAATAGTTTCACAATGTGTTTCTGTGTCTCTTGGTCAGATGCAAGCCTCCTTCTCCTCCTCATTCCCCTCTAATGCAATGGCATAAATTTTATGATTTTTTCAGTTTGGCCGCAAAGTAGACGCCACCTTCCTATAAACATAAACATGTTACATGCCAGCTATGCTGTTGTGACATCCCTTAGAATTTCTGTACTCAAAACGACAATAAATGGCTCCATCGTTTACCTTCCTCGCCAATGATAAAAATAGCCAATGTTTCTCATTTACCTTCCTTCAGTTTTGCATTGATTTAATTGTTTTGCTATGTGCCAGGGATGCGACTGTTTGTAATAAGATTTTTCAGATATGTTGCATGTACTAAATTTATCCAATTTTTCATTTATTTAATGAACATCAATGGATTAACTGTGCCAATGGGCTCTATTTTTGGTTCTTATCATGAAAAAATAAATTGAAATCCTTGTCCTTTATTTTCCGCCATGCTTAGCTGGTAGGTTCCATGTTGATGTTTGTTTTCATCCTTTTTGGGTCTATCGGCAGGTTCTTAACATATCAAACAAAATGTATCGGCATGTTTTTAACATATCAAACAAAATGTATTGATGGTTAAAAGAAGGAGCTCCATGGGATTGAATGCAGACCATGTGATAATTGTAGGTCGTCGATGAAAAAATGAGAAGCAGAGAATACAAAAAAAGAGAGGTTACATATATATTTAACACTCCCTTTTAAACTCAACAGTTACAACACTCATAATTCCCACGTGTTGTCTTTGAAAATCAAAAACAGATTTTCCTAGTGGCTTTGTGAAAATCTCTGCGAACTAATCTCGAGAGCCACAAAATTGAAGTGCTATGTCATCATTATTGACTATCTCGCGTATGAAGTGAAAACTAGTTTCAATATGCTTGCTTTTCTTGTGAAACACATGATTTTTGGATAGAGCAATTGTTGAGGTGTTGTCACAGAAGATGGGAATTGGTTCATTTTCTATTTGTGACACATCATTCAATATTTTTCCCAGCCACACAGCTTGAGAGGAAGCTGAGGTAGCAACGACATACTCTGCCTCTGTAGAAGATATGGATACAATTGGCTGCTTCTTTGATGCTCATGAAATCAGATTGGTGCCCAGGTGAAAAGCATGTCCTAAGGTGTTTTTCCTGTCATCTAGGCTGCCTGCAAAATCACTGTCTATGTAACCAGAGAGATGATTATCATTAGACTGAGTGTACCATAAGCCAATGGTGAGAGTTCCTGCAACATATCTCAAAATCCTTTTCGCCATCTTCCAGTCAGAATATTGGGCGATTCCATAAACCTAGAAACAAAGATGGTTGCATACATAATATCAGGCCTAATTGTTGTAAGATACAACAAACTGCCTACTAAACCTTTGTACAAGGTAGAATCCACAGTAGGGCCTTCATCTTTCTTACTCATTTTTGTGCCTAGGGGTATAGGGGTTTCTGCTAGATTGCAGTATTCCATGCAGAATCTTTTGATGATGTCTGCTGCATACTTTTGTTGAAAGACAAAAATGTCTTTGGTTGATTGGTCAACCTCAATCCCCAAAAAATATTTCATTATGCCAAGATCTGTCATCTCAAACTCAGATTGCATGGCATGTTTAAAACTAGCCTCAAGATTTTCAGTATATATCATGTCATCAACATATAAACATACAATCAAAATTTTACCGTGCTGATCTGTTTTGGTGTATAAAGTTGGCTCATTTTGGCTTCTGTTGAAACCACTTTTGATCAGGTAAGTGTCAATTCTGTTGTACCAAGCTCTTAGATCTTTCTTTAAGCCATACAAGGATTTCTTCAACTGATACACTTTGGTTGTCTTCTCTTTGACTTCAAATCCAGGTGGCTGGTCCACATAGACCTCTTCTTCTAAGACACCATTTAGGAAAGCTGACTTGACATCCATCTGATATACTTGCCATTTGTGTTGAGCTCTTATGGCTAAGTGAGTCCCTACAATGTCCAACCTTGTTACTGGATAAAAAATTTCACCATAATCAATACCTGGTTGTTGTGAGAATCCTTTGGAAACAAGTCTTTCCTTGTTTTTCAATCTACCTCTTTTCATTAAGCTTAGTTTTGTAAACCCACTTGACACCAATAATTTTCTTATGTCTAGGAGATCAACAAGATCCCATGTCTTGTTCTTCTCAATGGATTCAATCTCTTGGTTCATGGCTTGAACCCAATGTAGCTGCTTAGCTGCCTCTTTAAAAGATGTGGGTTGAAATGACATTAATGAAAAAATATTTTGTTCTTCAATGTCATCTAGCTGCTTATGGATTTCTTTCAAACTCTAAGTTCTTTGATTTTGAAGTTCAGAGGATGAAGTTCTTCTTGAAGCAGAGTTATCCTGAGAGCTTCCAGGTTATCCTTGTACCTGCAATCTTGGAAGAGAAGGCTCATGTGTTTGCTATCCTGAATTCTCTATGTCTTCAGGATGTGACAACAGTGGATCTTGACTATCCATAGGCTAATTTTCAGACTCATTACAGGACTAATTTTCAAAAAAATGTACATCTCTATTGAGAATTAGTTTCTTTGAGATTGGATTGTAGAGCTTGTAAGCTTTTGATGTTTCACTGTAGCCAGTAAAGATACATTTCTCACTTCTATCATCCAATTTCTTTCTTAATTTGGAAGGTATGTGAGGGTTTTCTATGCATCCAAATGTCCTAAGATGAACAACATTTAGCTTTGTCCCACTCCATTCTTCTTGAGGGACCTTCATCTTGAGACTGGCGGTTGGAGATCTATTCAGGAGATAAACTGAGCATGCTACTACTTCAGCCCAAAATGTATTGGACATATATTTCTCTTTGAGAAGGCTTCTTTCCATGTTTATTATTGTCTGATTTTTCCTTTCAGCCACTCCGTTCTCTTGTGGAGTATATCTGGTTGTAGTTTGCATGATGATGCCTTGTGATTTGCAGAAATTTGCAAATTCTTTGGAGCTGTATTCTCCTCCTCCATCTGACCTGAGTGCTTTTACATATTTTCCACTCTGTTTTTTAGCTTCAGCTTTGAATTCTTTGAACTTTTCAAAAGTTTCATACTTGTGTCTGAGAAAATAGATCCAAATTTTCCTGCTAAAGTCATCAATAAACATTAGAAAGTAAAAGTTACCACCTATTGACTCAATCTGCATTGGTCCACATAGGTCGGTGTGAACCAGTTCTATTTGTTGTTTGGCTTGAGTTGAGGACTGTGGAAAACTAGTTCTCTTATGTTTTCCAGGTATGCAAGACTCACATGGGGGATTTTGTTCTTTGAAGACAGGGAGACCTTTGACCATGGAATGTTTCTGTAGAAGAATTAGACTCTAAAAGGGTAGATGTCCAAATCTTGTATGCCAAACCATAGTTTCATTTGGAGTGGATAGACTTTGTGCATATGATTGGATATGATTTGCAGTTATGAGGTCCAGGGGAAACATTCTATTCCTGGTCATGGGGATTTTAGAAATCAGTTTTCTTCTCGGGGTTTTATCATATATCCTACATGACGCTCCTTCAAAAAGTACCTTATAGCCATGTTTAATTAGTTTTCCTACACTTAACAGATTATGTGTCAGATATGGAACATGATAGACATTGTGTATGTCTTTCTTTACATTTTGTTTAGTAAGAATAGGAACAATTCATTTTCCTTGAACTTTGACTAAATAATCATTTCCAAGTGTGATATTATATGAAATTGAAGAATCAATGCATCAGAGTAAATATTTGTTACCTGTCATGTGATTTTTGTAGCCACTATCCAGCAACCAAAGATCTTTATGTTGTTCTTCAGTCTTGTTACATGAGAGAAACATACCATCTAAGGTTTCTCCTTCATGATTTGAGACATGTGCTCTGCCAGAGAGATGATCTGCTTGCTTCTTCCAAAATTCAGATCCATAGTGCCCATACTTTTTGCAGTAATAGCATTATATGTTTGATTTGTCGTTTGATCTTCTCCCTCTGACTCTTTGAGGCTGGAAATTCTGATTCTGGTTCTGTTGTCTATGACCTTGGAAATTTTGATTCTGGTTCCGTTGTCTGTGACCTTCACTTGAGTGATGGTTACTTGGACTTCTCTCTCTTCCTTGATGACCTCTTCCTCTGCCTCTTTCTCTCCCTCTGCTGAAGGAGAATTGAGTCTTGAAGGCATTAGATATTGACTCATCTTCAAGATGTGGTCTGGTCTCATGTGTCAACAGGCAACCCATTAATTCATTTGTTGAAAAATTTGACAGATCCTTGGATTCAAGGATGGTTGTGACAACCATTTTGAATTTCTTTAGTAAACTTCTAAGAACTTTCTCAACAATTCATTGATCAGGGATGGCTTCACCAGTCATTCTGATCTGGTTTACAATTCCCATGACTCTAGTCATAAACTGATCAACGTTTTCAGACTCTATCATTTTTAAGGTTTCAAAGTGTTTCCTCAAGGCCTATAGTTTGACTGTTTTGACTCTGTCATTGCCTTGGTAAGCTAATTTAGGATGTCCCGGGCTTGTTTTGAAGCAACAACACCTGTGATTTTTGAGAAAATCAAGTCATCCATGAAATTTTGCATCCAAAATTTGGATTTATTTTCTCTTTTCCTCTATGCTGCCTGAGCAATCCTCTATTGATTGGTCATGGAAACAAGGTCTGTTGGATCTAGTTCCACATATCCAAGATCCACTAGATCCTAACACGCTTGTGCTTGTAAGAAGGATCTCATTCTAAGAGACCAAAATTCATAGTTCTTTCCAAGAAGAGTCGATACTTGTATTGGTTCTAAATTGCTAGAGGTGGCCATCTTGTAAAAACAAATTAACAAAAAAATGTTAGAGTTTTGCATGCTTACCTATTTCCTGTGTGGAAAACCAGGTCCACAAAATCTATTGTGTGACTCCAGGATGAAAAAAATGGGGTAGACCACTTCTTTGGCAATTGTAGCCCCTCTAATGGTGGAATTAGGCTTTCTGAGTTTACTCTAGATAAAAAAAAAATGAAGTTTAGCTTCTCATGTGACTGGGGCTGAAAACCAGGCGCTTTAGGTCTTCGGGCTTCGGGCGTTTTGACGCTGAAGGTCTCAATTCCTCTGAATAGACGAATGGCCAAATAACAGTCTTATTTGAAAGATCGACGATCCTCATTGATTTAAGATCAAAGATCCTCAATTACTTTGGGACTTCAGGTGATAGTCCTTTCTTACCTACCGCTACAAGCATCAATGGTCCTTACGCCTTAGTGAACGAACGACCAATATCTCCTTCGAAAATCTGATGTTTGGGAGTTCCCGTTTGCTAATACTGCAATCCTCCGAAGTGTCGAATCTCTAAAGTGCGATATCTGCCTCCACATGGCCTGTTGATTTGGACGGCCAAGATTTACTTCAGAACTTCAGGCTTCGGGTGTTCCGAGGTGCACAACATGAAAAATCTCTGAAGTGTTAACCTTTCGAAGTGGCAGATCTGTTGACGCATGTCCACAGCCTTCAATGGCTCAAATTTACTTTGGGACTTCTGGTAGATCTCTCTTCGCAAGACCTTCCGGAATGTTAAGTCTCTGAAGTGAGGGATCTGGCACCGCGTGCCCTTGTTGATGGATGGTCTAGATGAACTCTGGGCTTCGGGCCTTCAAGAGTTCTGGCTTCTCGTATCCTTCTTTCTTTCGAAGTGATTATCGTCGAAGTGCAGGATCTTCGACCATGTGTTCACTTCGATCAATGATGTGGATCTACTTCAACTCTTCAGATCTTTGGGCCTTCAGGAGACTTGTCTCCTTTGCAACCTTTGCATGAAATCGTTGAATACACGAAGTTTCGAAAAAAAATTGGCGTTTAAAGCCAGCGCACCTTTTCTTGATCTGACGACTGTTGTTGCTCTCGCCTTGATCTGACAGTTGAAACTTGTTCTCCTTTTATGCATTCTCCTCGTCCTTTCTAATCTTTATTAATGGCTCAGATGTGTTCACAAGGTCGATCTTACGGCTTCAATCTTATGGCTCAGCTTGCTTGTTTTTGTATCTGCAAAGACTTTCTCCTGAAGGAAGGATTTCGTGAATCTTTCAAAAATTCTTTAAAATCTTCACGGATCTTTAATTTGTGTCCTGCAATTCTCCTTCCACAGGTTTACCTTCATGCGTTGTGATGTTTCCAATGCTGCGTCTTTCTGCAGCTCTGCTTCCATGCATTTTTCTATCTCCAATGATATTTTGAGTGTATCACTGACTGCATCCTGTTCTCCAATCACTGTGAAGAATATTGCGTCTCGTGATCTCGTACACAGTGTAAGTTCTACGCTTCATAGGATCGGGATGCTCTCCAGACTATGTGAAGAGGCTTACGTCTGAAGTTCTGATACCATGACAAAATGAGAAGCACAGAGTACAGAAAAAGAGTAGAGCAAAAATAGTATTCAGTATATTCAGAAAAGGTATTTAGAAAAAGACAAAAGGCTGAGCTAAATAGGCTCAAGCAAATCAAGAACATCAAGAAACAATTGTGCATTTGGTCAGTACTATTGGCAGTGTACATTCGGACTATTGAGGTTACATATATATTTAACAGTGGAAATTACAGATTCAGAATATAGAGAAAATCACACAATGCGTGTATAATATGTTTAAATGATGGACAAATTTATAGAAGTCTTTGTAAACCAATCTTAATGAAAGTTCGGTGCTTTTCACTGTGTTGGGATTCCATTTTCAACTTTCTTGTTGTTTCTTTAAGTTATGATCATGGTTCTACCTATTTATACTCCCATTTTTACCATATATATGTTTCTAAATTTCTTTTAAGGTGTCAACAATATTACTCATGGCTTCCTGTTAAGAATAATCATATGCAGATTGGCACTCAAATTGGTCTTAATCAATTTTAATAACTACTTTGTAGCTATTGAAATTGAGCTTCTCAAATCAAGAAAAATAGTTTCAAAGTAGCTGATCCCGGTTAAAACATTAAACTGTGTGTTATAAACTGTTGTGAACATAGAAAAACCTTTCAATGGAGAAAAAGTTGTGTGTTATAATTGAAGTTTCAATGGAGAAAAAGTTGCTTGTTATAATGGAAGTTAGAATGTGTTATAATTGAAATTAACATTTATTTTCGAAGTCGAAGTTAGTATTTGTTTATTTGTTTCAAAATATATGTTTAAAAGTAAACATTTAGCTTTAGCAAGTCACATAAGGTGATTGGTGCATGTCTACAGCATGTCAACTCTCAAGTATTTGATTTGTTACGATAATATATATTTAAGAATAAAGAAGATCTTTATTATAAGATTAATGTATACGAGTCTTATCACAATCACATAAAAGGTAGTTAGAGTAGACTGCTTTGAAATTTATATGAGTCTTATCACAATCATATAAAAGGTGGTTAGAGCAGACTGCTTTCAACGGATTTCAAGGAATTGTTGGTTATGGAATATATGTTTAAGAAGAATAATAATCAAATAACATTAGATCTCATCACATTTATAAAAAGGTGTTATTTTTTATCCAATTTAATTAATAAATATTAAACTTATTCACTCATCAACTTTGGAAATAAGATATAAATGGATGTGAGCTGGGATGAGAAAAAGTGTTAGGAATAACCTGAGTGGACAGATTTCTGGAAACCCTCCCAGCCTTTACCAAAATCCCCTCTGTCCCACTTCCGCAGGCAAAACATAACCCTCCCGACTTACACTTTTCTTTTGTTTTCATATGCAAAACCGCCCACAAGCAAATGAAAAGCCAGCCAGCCAAAATATTTGCTATTTGTCTAGTTTGTATGCATGTTTTCTTTTGCTGTAATAATAAAACTATTTTATAAGTGTTTTTTTTTACTCTTTAACAATTTTATAATTATTATATATATTAATTAAGATATTTTTATAATTAACATAAATTAATTAATTTTTTTTTTTATTATAATATAAATGTTTTTCTAGTTTCACAAGCAATTAAATTGGCAAATTCAGTGATATGAAGTGTTATGTTTTAAGGTTCCAGTTCAAATCTCTCCAACTTACTTGTGTCTAGGAAAGAAGCATATGGTTTTGTGATGCATAAACAATTCATTTGTTTTAATTAAAAAAGGCATTTTAATATAGGAAAGATTTTTATTTAACAATGTTTTTTTTAAATAAATATTTTTACTAAAAATTATGTTAATCTTAATTAACTAATTAACCATATTAATAATGATTCATACTATTTATTACCATCATTTATAAAAAATATATATTAATAACATAAAACAAAATAATTTCATATTAAAAATATTTTAAACAAAAATTCACAAATTTTGTTGTTTGGTAAACTCAGCTATGATATGCTTAAATAATAGAACAGATATGATTGATAGATCAATTGTAAACAAAATATACTAATAGAATAAAACAAAATAATTTCATATTAAAAATATTTTGAACAAAAATTTACAAATTGTTGTTTAGTAAACTCAGCTATGATATGCTTAAATAATAGAACAAGTAAACTCAACTATGATATGCTTAAATAATAAAACAGATATGATTGATAGATCAGTTATAAACAAAATATAATAATAAAACAAAACAAAATAATTTCATATTAAACTTAAATAATTTAAAAAAAATTCATAAATGGATACAATTAAATAATATAATAAAGTAGATATCATTGATAGATTCAGTCGTGAGTACTTAAAAAGAAAAAATCTCAACCTATATATAAAAGATGAAATCTTATTATCTGTACTAAGGCCCCATTCTAGCTATAGATGGATGTCAGTTTTGAGTATATATGATGATTTTTTTCAGTTTGGTTGGAGGTGTTTTAATATTAATCAGAAAAAATAAAAATAAAAAAACAATAAAAAATAGTACATAAAATATTAAATATAAATAAATAATTTTGAGGAAATCTTGAAGAATAGCTCAGTGTATATAAATATAGCTGTGTTTAAAATAATTTTTTAAACTGAATTATTTTATTTAGAGGTTCTAGTATGAATTTTCCTACAAACAATTTCAAAATTCAAATTAAAACAATTTAATTAGGGAATTAAAAACGAAGATAATAACATCAAATGATTCGAATAAAAAATATTATAAAATGCAAATTCCTTACAGAAACACTTTTGTCACAAGTTCGTAAAAAATTCATACATAAATATGGGTTCATTAAAAAATATTTAAAAATACTATATGCTTCATTTACAGTTTAGTCACGTTCATCAATTTCAAAAGAAAATCATAAGCAACCTGAAATCAAAAAATCTGGATACAAGATCATGAATAATACAGTTTTCAAAAAGGAGTAAACAAATCTGATGGTATCTGAATTCTATTTTCAGATAATTTTTTAAGGTTAAATTTGTAAGTATAATATGTAAGAGAGAATGTGGTTACATGACTAGTTTTTCACCAGATATGTGTACTCTATGCATTTCTTACAGTTATGTTTTCCAACATTTTTATGTTGTTATGAATTTGAGTTGAATAATTTTTTACTCTATTTTCTGCTGCAAGTATGATTTCTCAAAAGCTCAGG
>ML781452.1:0-19679 GCA_009831015.1 Picea engelmannii
AATGCCTTGATGAAGGGGTTACCCTAAAGACAACATTTCAATCGGACCTGGCTTGACTTGGAGTTAGACCTCACTTTCTCGGAGTTGGTGAAGACTCGAGTTGGTGAAGACTCATGAAGCTCCACCTTTCGTTCAGAGTTGAGTAAGGAAAACACAAACTTGGCGTTGTGTCACTGGAAGTAGTTGAGAAATGTGAGTGGAAGTAGTTGAGAAAAGGATATGGTAGGCGATCGTCGAATTTTAACCCAACCAAACTCAATAAAATTCAATTCAATCCACCAACCAATTTCCATATTCTTCACCCGCATTTTCTGTGTCACCATTGTTCTTTTTTTCCACGGCAGAGGGCTCTCTTAGACCATCTGAGCATATGGGTTTCTCATAGGCTAGGTGCGTCTTCGAATCGCCAAGTGGGTGTTACATATTCACAGATCACTCTGACCTAAATAGTCTGAGAACGCTCAGGGAATACAGAGAAACCTCTTCAATGGATCTTAAATTCTATGTTCAATCTCGGGTTTATGCACCTCCACTGGCACAGACAAAATTTGGATCCCATAGGCAGCGTTTTACAATGAGTTTTTCTCATGAAAAACGAAAATCCTCTAGTTGGGCACCAATCTCAACGTCATCCTCTGATCTTCAGATAGCCCGGGTTTCGGCTTCGCCTACATTCGGGTTTGTTTTCTGTCTTAATTTCCAGTTTTTCTTTTCTTTTTTGTTTTTTTCTGTGCAAAACTCAAATGTGGTTAAACTTCCCTTCTAAAATTGCAGGGTGGAGAACAAGCGGTTGGATCTGAGCAAGAATCTGACCCTGGACAGTATCCGTGATTCTCTGATCCGTCAAGAGGACAGCATCATTTTCAACCTTCTGGAGAGAGCCCAATACTGTTACAATGCCCCCACTTACGATGCCAATGCATTCACCATGTCTGGATTCAGTGGCTCGCTCATAGAATTCATAGTCAGAGAAACCGAAATACTCCATGCCAAAGTGAGATTATTGAAATTCAAGCAACTTTCAAAAACATCTGAGTTTCCTGTTTTGTTTTGGTTATATTTCTACGGAATGTTAATATACTTAACTAATGAAATCCATGGGCTCATATTTGGCAGGCTTGCTTCTAAATTTGTATGAAGGGGTTCTGTGTTCATTATTAGAATGATTAGACGGAAACATTAATATGTCCATCTAAAAGCTGCCATAAAATAATGTGTCACGCCCGTATGTGCAGGTGGGCAGATACAAAAGCCCGGATGAACATCCATTCTTTCCTGATGCTTTACCAGACCCTTTACTTCCTCCATTACAATACCCACCGGTACTACCGCTGATTCCCAATTAAAAGATGTTTTACTTCAATACTTTTCAATTTTTTAATGGGGAAAGTATTAACAAGGTTTAATTAATGGATTGGTCCAAATGAATTTATATGAAAAGAGTTGGACTGTTGCATCGATTTCAGTAAAAACGAGATTTTTTTTTTTCAATTAGATTTTTGCTAAAGTGATTTTTTCTTTTGAGTTGGTTAAGCTTAGCACTGAATTGTAATTTGATGATAATTAAACATACATGTTCATCACGGCTCAGGAGATCCTCATAGGCTGTTTATGAATGAATTGTAATTTCATTTTTATTTAACATCCATGTTCATTCTGGCATAGGAGATACACATAGGTTGTTTATGAATTTTAGATCATGCTACTTATGATTTTGCTCTGACCTGCTTATAACAATGTGTTGAACATGGTCTACTTGAAGAACGGAAAAATAGGGGAACTTGATGTATCTCTGGCAATTTATAGGAAGGAACTACAAAGAAAAGAAAATAGAGTAGACATTTTCAGACAGAATGAAATGTTCTCTATTGAACATCAGTCGATAGTTAGAACACAATCTGACAATTGTTACAAAAATTTACAGAAGAGGAGCTACCAAACAACCAATATTGCATAGAAAAATTATAAAGCAACTAGCTAAATCTGTAAAAGATGCTAAGGAGAAGGAAAATTTGAATTCACTAGCAGCAATTACATCAATAGGAAAAACTGAATCATGTATTGGGGGAGATCTTTGTGTGTAATGGTGGAGAAAGGTTTACATTGAAAGAAGTTAATTATACATACACATAAGCATAGATCCATATTAATCCTGTGTTAAGCATCAAGAGGTTTGCATTTGAAGTTTTTTGATCCCTCTCGATGGGCCCTATAGATCTATGTTAGTATAGGCCTGGTAACTTTCAAACATGAACTGTTAAAGCTAGATACTGACAGAGCCATGTCTCAGAAAAATGAAAACAATTAACAAAACTGCTTAGCTTAAATCATTACCTAAGAACCTGGAGAGTCGAGACGCATCCTAGAACTACCTAGTACCAATTATGTGTTTCTTTTCTATTCTTTTGCCTTTAGGATCAAATTTGAACAGGGAAAGCATAAGAAGGGCCATTTTTGACATGATGAGGAAGTATTGAAAATCATGCACTGTTGTTACAGGTGTTGCACCCTGCAGCTCAGTCTATCAACATAAATAACCTGATTTGGAGTATGTATTATGATAACTTGCTTCCACGGTTTGCTGCCAAGGGAGATGATGGCAACTATGGGTCAACTGCAGTCTGTGATACCATGTGTTTGCAGGTATGTTGAGCATTACCCAGTTGGGACTTTAATGTTCGTTCTTTCATGAAAAGTCTTTTCTGGTAAGAATAAGGCCGAAAGGTTTAAACAACTATGTTGGTGTCTGTTTTCCCAAGGATATGCTGGTTTATTCTCACTAAATTACGTACTTACAGGCCCTTTCCAAAAGGATACATTATGGAAAGTTCGTAGCTGAAGCCAAGTTTAGAAGCTCGCCAGAACTATATGAAGTTGCAATCAATGCACAGGTTTGTGTTTCGGATTTTTTGCTTGAATTTGCATTCTGGAATCTGTCCTTTTTGTTCTGCTTCCTTAATAGGAAATGCAGGTAACATTACAGTATTATACTGTCCCATCATTTCTGGGTTCATCTATGTCATTATGGTGAATCTAGAATTGAATTCTCACATAAGGATGATGAGGTTTAAGTGATTTCAAACATTGACTCTGGCCTTCTCTTGCTTTGCCATTTATGATGCGAACCTCAAAAGACTTAACTGCCATAAACTAGCATAGAGACATCTTAGCCCTGCTTCTACTAATCATCAAGAAGGATCATAAACTTTGAGGTGCACTTAGCAGATCTGGGGTTAAGATGGATCTATGCTAGGTTTTTTATTTTACTGGGGATGGCTATATATATCTACACACACATTAACATTTGAATCATGAAATTTGTTTTCGTCATGATTCAAATGTTTGTGTGTTTATTTAGAAGTTGAAGGGAGACATCCGGCATGAAGATTTGTAGGATTTTCTCAGATTATGTACATTTTTCATCAATGCAGAACCCTAAGTTTCAAAGGAGTTTTTAACTGGCTTTATATTTTTTGTTTATGAAGATCACACGATTATATTACTTAATGCCCAGAAATATTTTGCAGGACAAGGAGCAGCTAATGAACTTACTCACATTTGAAAGTGTCGAGACAGCAGTTCAGAGAAGAGTAGAGCAAAAAGCAAAGACATATGGTCTAGAGGTCAGTTTGGACACCACAAAAGCAGATTCAACCTACAAAATTCAACCTTCTTTAATTGGCAATCTCTATGGGGACTGGATAATGCCTTTGACTAAAATGGTTCAGGTTGAATATCTACTGAGAAGACTTGACTAAAAAATTTCACTTCCATATTTCTCTGTTAAATTACAGCCATTAAATTATTGTCATCTGCCCAAGATAAAGATGCTATATGAAGGTGTCATACAGAGGAAATGCCATATCGATTCTGTATTGTCAAATTGTCTGTCCAAGATAAGGATGCCATATGAAGCTTTCATACAGAAGACATGCGATGTCAATTCACTGTACAGAAGAAGTGCCATCATATGCTTTGAGGTGATCCTTGTAATAAATGCTTCTGGTTTGGGAAAATCAAATCCAATGAATATTACATGGGTTAATGGAAGTTCTATGTACCTTGAATTTCTGAGGACTTAAAAAATTAGAACAGTCAAACTTGTTTTCTAAGATTTTGTATAGGGTCCCTGCCTCTCTAAAGAATAGGCATTTCATTTCAGGCAGGAGTTCTTATTTGTATATTTAGGTTTTCTTTGTTTAGAAGAATAAGAGTTTAGTTTGAATATATTTTATATAGTCAAATGATTATCAGGGCAAGGTTTTGTCTTGCTGCTTAAAGTTTGGGATCCTGAACAGTGAATATTCATGCCTCCTCACTGCTTGAGATATTTTAGGAGCTCTTCAGCAGTGTGGAAACATGTAAGGTACATTTCAAACAAATGCTACAACTTAAAGGATGCAGAATTCGTTGATTGCTTTGTAGAAGACTAATAGAACCGGGGTTTACTATCTCCAGCTTTTGATTGACAAGCAGCACTGGGATAAACAATCAAAGTTGTAGGAGGAAATTCCTTATCCATATGCCAGCTGATTTGAAACATACTATTAAGCATTAGACATGCTAAAAGCTAGAATTTAATATATAAAAGTGAGAAGTGCTGCCATTTCAAAACTGCTCATATCATTTTGAACACAACAAAAGGAACCTGCAATAACCTGCAATAAGACGACAGTTCTTCATTTTGAGGCCAATTTAAATCTCAAGAAAGTAGATGCAAGGAGATGCAAGTTGTTTCCTCCCAAACCTGCACTTTAAATTACAAAGCCTTGAAAACAAGTGCAACTTTAGGGGAACTTAGGAAGGTTATTCAATGTTAGGAAAGTTATCCAATGTCACCTTAGTAACACTTCCTCTCACTCTAGGCAGGTTTTCCTCTAACAAAATTCGGGAAACCTTGAGAAAGATTATGATATTCTTTGGTACAAATGGGTTTGATTTGAGTGAATAGAGGCATAACTAGGCTGTGTTATCAAAATGCGCTAATTAACCAAATGACTTTTATCATAAAGAAACGGCCCTTCCAAAGGTGTGCCTTTCCAAACCATTAAAATCAGCAATAAAGATGTGTGATCATGAACAAATAAAGATAGCAACAACCTCTTAGAGAGTAGAAATGACAGCAGCAAAACATATATTGATCAATAACCAACTACAAGAGATAAAGAGGGTTTAACCTCAGTTTTAACATGGAGCAAAATAGCCTTTCTACAAAAGGTCTTTACAACATATTTATAAAGACAACTTTAGCATCAAAATTCAGCCATGAAAGATAAAAAGAAGATGATGAACCTCACGTAGAATAAACCCTTAACTTGCCTTGCTCCAACTAGATATTCAACTAAGCCCTTGAAACTTTTTCACATTTCTTTTACATCAATGTGCACTTTCTTCGTCTAGTATTTATAACCTTCAACCCTCAATTAGGGTGTCTCCATGGTTAGCGCTTCCTCTTGCTTGATCCATCTTTAGATGACACTTGGTATCATTCTACACTAGGGCATACATCCTAGAAGAGACATTTCATCCTTAGCACATCTCTTCTTCATCATGAACGCCTCATTAATGACATTTCCCCCCTTGACTTGTAACTTATACTCCTTTTTGCTCATTGGTTTAGGGATGACCTTCAAACAAGTTAAAGTTGTGTTTTAAAAAGGTTTTTACTTTAAGCTAGGGCCTCCATTGATATCGGCTGACCTCATCCATATCCATATAATACTCTAAATGTGATATTTTGCTTCTTAAGCTCAGACACTCCATAAAAGATTTTTAATGCCAACTAACATTGTCAATCGTGCCAATGAAGTACAGATGGGCTATGTCAAAGGGCATTTATGGTCATCCATGCTAGATGCATTAAAAACTCGTAATAATTGCGTCCATGGTTGGACTACATGATCTTGCAGAGTGTAAGAGAACTCCATAATCTACATTCTCCTAGTGAACTTGCATCTGTTGGCGAGATGGACCCAAACTTCACATCTTGTATCCCCACATCATCTATTCAATCATTCAAAGAGTTTGTTTATAAGGTTCAATTCATCAAAGGGCTCTACAAATAAGGCATGAGACAAATGCCAAAGGGAACATGAAACAAAAGCTACTTATTCCTCTTATAAGCTAGTTTAGCATTAAATGACTTCAAAGTAATAAATCTTCAGAGATTGGCCACTTATGGGCAGCTGGAACTTCTCTCCATCTAGGTGGCTTAGGTGGAATGTATTTGGACTAGCAACATCTTCAACCTTGTACAAACCCATTCTTGTTCAACTTCTTGTTTATTTTGTCACACATGAGAAGTGTAACATTCCTAGTACCCTATGTTAATTGTTAAGGATATGGGGTACTTAGAATAACATTTTTTTCCCCATTTCTGTTCTTGCTTTAATGCCATAATTCATTCCGCTATGTTATTAATGAATGATTGCATGCAACATGACAAGTAAGCTTATGCAAATATAATTATTCATTCAATGTTACAGATGCATATAGTTTTCATGTAACATGACAACCATCAAGAATAACACATACATCATTAAATTCAATATAAATAAAAATAAGCCATCACACGTATCTCTCTGGAATTAAACACCAACTTGTTGTAGATGAAAGGTATTCTACCCCAACCATTGTTGATGATTATAGCTTCGTGAGACATCCTTCGGGACATAGACTGAGTTGACTTGTGAGAGAGCCCATGTGTTGGGTGTGCCCATGAGATGGGTGTGTCGTTCCTCTTTGGACTGAGATGAGACAATGTGTGCTCCTGTGTGGGGTGAAGGTGCCCATGTGATGGGTGTACGTCAGACTCTGGACTGAGTTGTTATGACGTGTGGTCTCTTGCCTTGTGGACTCAATTGAGTCAGGCTTGAGATGGTACTCCAGATGATTCTCCTGTGGACTCAGTGAGATAGAGATCTATTGAGTAGGATGTCCATGTGGTTGAGCACAGGTGGACGTGCCCTTAGTGGCTGAGCATTAATGGATGTGTGAGATCCCTTGTTATATTTTCTGAGAGTAAGGTTTACTTGTAACCCTAATTGTGATGTAAAGGGTACAGGTCAACTCTACCTTATGTGAAAGATAATTAATGTTTATTGTAATAATTAATTATTTTATGAGTTATTGAGGTCGGCTCTGTTGTGCCAATAAACACCACTTTTGGTCTGTCCAGTAAGGTGATTTCCCCATTGAGGAAACACACAAGACACTTGTCATTTAGAAATTTCAGCAAGTATATCTTCTAGGGATGAAGTGCGCACCTCTCTTGGATGCAAGTTTCAAGGTAGTAGAGCATTCTCTTGTGTGCATTAAGGCTTCATGGTTGGAGGATCTTCTCTAAGAATATAGCAAAGGATTGCTGGGTTTTTCTTCCTTGTTGAGAAGGGTTTTCCCATGATATTTCTTGTGTTCTTGTGCATGGTATTTGTTCTTGTGATCTTGGTTATTGCAACAATTGTGAATAGTGTAGCTACATTTGTTTATGGTTCAAGTAAATGATAAAATGAAATAAATCTCATGCTTGAGCCTAGCATAGTGAAAATTCAACATGGTATCAGAGCATAGGTCTTGAAGAACCCATTGCACAAGCATTAAATCCAGTCGTCCTCCTTTCTGTAATTTCGTACGACCCTCCTTCTTTTTCAGTTTCATCACTTTAAACTTAGACGCTGGGGCTAAAATTGGCACAGGAGAGTACGACCTCCTTCAGTGCACTTCCAGAGACTCTTAAAGTGAAATTCCGAGAATTTTTGATTTTTGGCCCTACGGTTTCTAGGGTTCCTCAATTTTATGTAGAAAATTCAGATTTAGGGTTTCTGCAACTAATTGAAGGAGATTTTCAGCTCACAAGTGTTCTTCTGACTTTCAAGGCTTATTGTTGGCAATCATAAGCCCAACAAAACCTAAGTTTGCTAGCCTAGCCTAGCCATTAGGTTTTCTAGCCCAGTTGGCAAGGGTTTGTGAAGAATCTGAAAATATGATAAACATAACTATGATGGAAGATAAGCTTGATGAATCAAGCAAATACAGTTCTTGGAAGCCAAGACTTCAGAGAAATGAAGACATCAAAGAAGAAGCCTTCTTATTCATTTCAACACTCTTAGGTATGGTTCCTACTGATAATGATACTTGGTTAATTGACAGTGGTGCCTCCAGGCATGTGACTAGATTTAAAGATCACCTGAGAGATCTTGTTGAGAAAGAGACCAATCTACATGTTGTACTTGGAGACAATGCTAGATATAATGTGAAAGGGGTTGGAACTTCTACTTTCCAACTAGATTCTGACATACCTCTTCATTTAAGTGATGTACTATATGTACCTGGGATGAAGAGGAACCTTGTCTCCATTTCTACCTTAGAAGACAAAGGCTACAAGGTTACCTTTTTTGAAGGAAAAGTTCTTGCATGGCACAAGGACTCACACATAAATTCTGCTAGAGTGATTGGTGTTCGAGAAAACAACCTATACAAGTTGATGATCATACCAATCCATGCCCTGTTACATGATACTATCATCTTGAGTGAACTATGGCATAGGAGACTTGCTCACATTCATTATAGAGCCCTTCCAGCTCTAGGGAAAATGGTAACATGCCTTCCAAAGATACAGATTCAACATAAAGGTGTTGCAGAGGTTGTGCTCTTGGAAAGAATGTCAAGGGGTCCTTCTTGAGAGGTGACAATAGATCCAAAGAAATCTTGGACTTGATACATTCAAATGTGTGTGGGCCAATGACTGTTGCCTCCCTAAATGGATATTTGTACTATGTACTCTTCATAGATGATCACTCGCGAAAAACTTGGATTTATTTCTTGAAGACCAATGATGGAATCCTTGCAAGATTTCAAGAATTCAAAGCTCAGGTTGAGAACCTAACCAGAAGAAAGATCAAAGTACTAAGATTAGATAATGGAGAAGAATACACCTCCAAGGATTTTAGTAATTTATGTATTGAAGCAAGGATCAAGAGGGAGTACACAGTTCTTTACAATCCTCAACAAAATGGGGTTGCAGAGAGGAAGAACATAACCATCATCGAGGAAACCAAAGCAATGATACATGATCAGAGTCTACCTATGATTGTATGGGCAGAAGCATGCATGACAACAATATATGTTCAGAACAAAAGTTCTCACCAGATTTTGAAGAACATAACTCCCGAAGAAGCCTTCACCGGAGTGAAGCCTGAGATTGGACACTTCAAGATATTTGGGTGTCCAGTATACTTTCATGTACCCAAAGAGAAGAGGTCCAAGCTAGACCCTTCAGGTAGAAAAGGTACATTTGTGGAGTACAATGAATCTTCGAAGGCATATCGGATCTACATCCCTGGTCAGAGACAGATTGAGGTGAGCAAATATGTTATCTTTGAAGAAGAGATAGCCTTTCAAAGATCCAGAGAATCTCAGATGGAGATTGACAATGAGACAATACCTTCTCCCCCTTCAACAGTTCAGAGGGAGACAACCATTATTCCAGTTGATCCAGTTGCTCCAGTTGATGTTCCCAGAGACATTGTAGTAGGCCATAAAATACCTGCCTAGGCTCGACAAGCTTTGCAGGAGGCAGAGGGACATGCAACTCCTCAAGGCACATCCTGAGAGAGAAAGAGACCAAAGAGATTTTCGAGCTATTTTTCAGCCATGAGCCACATCATTGATACTAAGCCTTCTTGTCATGGAGAAGCGACAGGTCAACATATATGGAAAGATGCCATGGCATAAGAGTATCAATCGATCTTGAAGAATGATGTGTGGGATATTGTTCCAAGACCAGATGGGAAGTCTGTAGTAATTTCCAAGTGGATCTATGAGATCAAGCATGCAACTGATGGAAGTGTCGAGAAATACAAAGAAAGATTTGTAGCTAGAGGATTCTCACAGGTGGAGGGAATTGACTATGATGAGACATTTGCTCTAGTAGCCTGATACACTTCCATCCGTACTATCATTGCACTCGCTGCATCCATGGGTTAAACTACATCAGATGTATGTAAAGACAACATTTTTCAATGGTGAGATTGATGAAGAAGTTTACATCAAACAATCAGAAGGATTCGTGATACACAACGAGAAAACTCATGTGTGCAGGTTGAAGAAATCCCTGTATGGACTAAAGAAAGCACCTCTTGCTTGGTACGAGAAGATGGATGGATTCTTGATGAGTTTGGGCTTCAGTAAGAGTGTTGCTGATCCAAACCTATATTATCATATTGTTGGTAACAAGTGCCTAATCTTGGTCCTGTATGTGGATGACTTATTCCTCATCGATTCAAAAAGACTTATTGTTGAATGCAAGTGAGCATTGACTTTTGAATTCAAGATGAAGGATATGGGTATGATGCACTACTTCTTGGGACTAGAAGTATGGTAGAGGATTGATGAGATTTTCCTGACTCAAGGAAAATATACAGTGGATATATTGAATAAGTTCAGTATGACAGACTGCAAATCCATGCCTACACCAATGGTAATGGATTTGAAGAAGATGAATGATGCTTCTACTGATTCAGGCGAGATTGATCCACATTTATACCAACAACTGTTTGGATCATTGTTGTATCTGGTTAACACCAGACCTGACATATGCTATGTAGTGAATGTACTTAGTTCATGAGTCAACCAAGAAAGACTTCTTGGGTATGTGTTATATTCTTTTCATTTGTGTGTGTGGGCACGTCAGATTCAACAACTGTGTCTGACAATCCCAAATTCCTTCGCTCTCTATGTCGTGTGCACCAGACACTTTCCTGGGGGGGTCAGGTTTGGCCCCCCTAGTTACGCGCAATGTTCGGGGTAGTGCCCCGAAAATGTTTTTTGGGCGGTTTTTTCTATTTTAGCGGATTTTGCTATTTTTAGCGGTTTTCTAAATTAATCCCGGATTAAGGAATTAGGGTTTTGGTAGCTACAAAATACCTAAAATATTGTATATATTGTATGGTGAATGGTGAAATTAATACAATGAAGAGTTCAAAGGTGCGACACCAAGGAAGGATGGTTTTCTCCCAGTTAAGGGTTTCCAGCGTAAATCTCTGTGTACTATGTGTATGAGTCATTGATTAATTTTTGTTTTTCTTAAGAATCTGTATGCATTGTTTTACTTCATAGGTTTAAAACTTACAAGACTCACTGGATAGCAATGAAGCATGTACTGAGATATCTACGAGGCAAAGTTGGATATGGCCTGAGATATGCCTCCAGTGTAGACATGAGTTTGGAGGGATATGTTGATGCAGATTGGGCAGGGAGTGTAGTGGACCGGAAGAGCACATCCGGTTGTTGTTTTACCTTAGGGTCTGCCATGGTTTCTTGGAGCAGCAGGAAACAAAGCTCTATGTCCTTGAGTACCGCAGAAGCAGAGTATATAACGTTGAGTGTGGAAGTCCGTGAAGCAGTATGGCTTCGCAAGCTTCTGACAGATTTATTTGATCATGAGATGGATCCTACCACTATTCATTGTGATAACTAGAGCTGTGTGAAGCTCTCTGAGAACCCTGTGTTTCACGATAGATTGAAATACATTGAGATAAAATATCATTATATCAGATACATGGTTCATAGGAAAGCAGTACGCGTGCAATACCTTCCTACACATGAGCATATTGCATATATCTTCACCAAACCTCTTGCCAAAATGAAGTTTGAGTACTTTCGTGAGAGACTTGGCCTAGTGGAGAATGCCTCCCTAGATGAGAGGGAGTGTTTATGATTACAACTTCGTGAGACATCCTCTAGGACACAGACTGAGTGAGTCGACCTGTGAGAGAGCCCATGTGTTGGGTGTGTCATTCCTCTCTGGACTGAGATGAGACGATGTGTGCCCCTGTGTGGGGTGAAGGTGTCCATGTGATGGGTGTACGTCAGAATATGCACTGAGTTGTTATGAAGTGTGGTCTCCTGCCTTGTGGACTTAGTTGAGTCAGACTTGAGATGGTACTCCAGATGATTCTCCTCTGGACTCAATGAGATAGAGATCTATTGAGTAGGACGTCCCTGTGGCTGAGCACAGATGGACGTGCCCCTAGTGGCTTAGCACTAGTGGATGTGTGAGATCCCTTGCTATATTGCTTGAGAGTAAGATTTGCCTGTAACCCTAATTGTGATGTAAAAGGTATAGGTCGTCTCCACCTTATGTGAAAGAAAATTAATGTTTATTGTAATAATTAATTATTTTATGAGTTATTGAGGTCGGCCTTGTTGTGCCAATAGACACCACTTTTGTTCTATCTAGTCTAGTATAAGTAAATGTGATTTCCCCATTGAGGAAACACACAAGACGCTTGTCATTTGGAAATTTCAGCAAGTACATCTTCTAGGGCTGAAGTGCGCACCTCTCTTGGGTGCAAGTTTCAAGGTAGTAGAGCACCCTCTTGTGTGCATTAGGGTTTCATGGTTGGAGGATCTTCTCTTGAGAATATAACAAAAAATTGTTGGGTTTTTCTCCCTTGTTGAGAAGGGTTTTTCCATGATATTTCTTGTGTTCTTGTGCATGGTATTTCTTCTTGTGATCTTGGTTATTGAAACAATTGTGAATAGTGTAGCTACATTTGTTTATGGTTCAAGTAAATGATAAATTAAATAAACCTCATGCTTGAGCCTAGCATAGTGAAAATTCAACAACCATAGGCTCTTTGTTGTTCGTTCTCTTTTTGCGATAGAGCCACCCTTGAGTTGAGGCTATAAGTCCACAAGGACGAGTTGGCCTATGGTTGGCTCTATTCCTTTCACATCGCCCAATTTTCATAATTTACATAATTTGTTAATTCTCTCAACAATTTCAATCGACCAACTCTCTTGCCCCTTCAACATGCACAATCCAAGGACTGTGATCCCTTTTTATACTACGGTGCCCTCGGGCTATCCCACTTCCCTCCATGGCTCCAACATAGGTCGGCTAGGAAATCTTTTGGTTGAGGACTCCAAGAATTCTTAGTGGTAATGGAGATTCCTTAGTGGCCATAATATCTCATGCACATAGGCACAATTTCCACTTATTTTTCATAATAACCATTTCCCATTGTATTACAGTTTTAGTAGCAGACTCTCCCAAAAACCTCAGGGAAGAATGAATTCCAAAATCTCCCACCTCAACCGAAAGTCAAGGATTATATTTGCATGTCCCCAACTTGCCACTTGCAATTCACTCCAAGGTCATAAAGAATAATATATGAGATAAAGGACTTCAATACTATGAAATAAATGATTTGGGCTTCATGAATAAAATATTATTATTTACTTGAGCCCCTAGCCCCCCTTTCATTCCTCTTTTGTGGAACTATAGCCCTCATGTTTTGTCTTTCCTCCTTTTAATAATGCATTTTTTTTATTATTCAATGTAAATTTACATATTTACATCATTGTTTGGCTATCATCCTTTCATCACATACATATTTATACATTGATAATATGGTGATCAAAACTATGGTCCCCTCCCCTTAAATTTTGCACTATTCTCGGTGCATAACCCCATGCATATATACAATAGTTTTTACATCAAAATTTCAAAACAAATGCGATATTCTTTCTGCATCGCATCTTCAATCTTCCATGTCACTTCTTCAGGGTTGTAGCAGGTCCACTAGACCTTTACATGCCCTATGGCTCTGTTCTAGAGCACTGCAACCTTCCTGTCCAATATACACATTGGATACATATGGAAGTCTCTTTCAGGTTTCACCTAAATTAAAATTCAGTCAATGACATAGTTAGGATTATGCACATACCTTTTCAATAATGATACATGAAATATATTATGCACTTTCATGGAAGTAGAGAATGCAAACATGTATGCAACTGGCCCCATTCTATCCAATATCTCGAATGGACTATCGAATTTGACTTCTAGCTAGGGAAACTTCCCAACTTCAAATAGTTCTTCTTTAGCTTCACTTTCAAAAATACATGCTCCTCAATTTAAAATTATCTTTGTATGCTACCTTTAACTGCATAACTATTTTTTTCGTCCTATGTTGCCTTCAAATTCTACATAATCACAACCATTTTCTCTTCCATTTCGTTGAGTAGATATAGCTCTAATACTACTTTATTTGCTAGATTTTCCCAACTCGCTGGAGTATTGCATTTCCTACCATATAACGCTTTAAATGGGCTCATCTTTAATGAAGTTTGATATCCATTGCTATAGATAAATTCAACCCAATACAAATAGTTCTCAATTGGATGGCTTATCTATCACATGCATTCTTAACATGTCTTCAATCACCCGATTGTCTCTTCTTGTTTTCCCATCTATTTGTGAATGATAGGTTGTATTCAAATTTAGATTTGTACGAAATCCTTTGAACAATTCCTTCCAAAAGTTTGAAGTAAATTGTGGATATTTGTCTGAGACAATTTCCTTAGGCATTCCATGCTGTTGGATTACTGAGAGGGGGGGTGAATCAATAATAGAACATATAATCATTTTTCTCCAAAAATTCAAGTGTCATATCAATGTAGCATTATCATCCAATAGTTACAAATTAAATAAAAAATGAACAAATGAACAAATGAACAATCACACACATACACATTACACCAATGTTTTTACGTGGAAACCCAAAGTGGGAGAAAACCAAATAATGCTTTTTCTTATATGTCTTGAAGAATTACATTCATTGGAAGTACCAACTTCCTTTGTTTTTTAGTTGTAATTGGAAGGATGCTCCAACCCCCTAGTTTCTTTGGCTACAACCCGAGGGAAGCTCCAACTTCTCAATTCTTTGACTACAACCAAAAGGAGGCTACAACCTCCTAAGTTCTCCAGCTACAACCAGAAGGTGGCTACAACCACCTATCCTTGCCCCGTCCAACCGCCCTGAAATATAAATGCCAAATGTAGACAACTTGTCGTTGTCACTGAATCAACCACTGCCACTGTCAATTTGTACCAATAACCTGAACCAACTTGTACCATGCATCAATCTTGAATCATCAAGATGTACCAACATCATCAACTATACACCTCATGTATGTGCCAACTCATCAACTACTTGTCTCAACCATGTACCCAACATGTACCTCAACCATATACCAAAGACATACAACAATATAACCATAAAAAATTCATCAGTCTATCCATAAACCAAATACCATAAACCATTACATCAAACCATGTGCCACAACCTCACTATTATGTAGCCTTAAGCTAAACCAACAACTTTAGCAACACATCACAACCGAAAGACCAATACCCGTATGCCAAATACCAACAACAAAATACTATCTGTATCCCTCAACAAATCTAATATATGCAGCAATACTGAACATCCAATACCATCTCAAAAGATAAACCCTAGCTCACAAAACATACCTCAAACAAGATGTGCCATATCTCTCATAAATAGATCCCAACCATGTTGTTGCTATGATTTTTTTGCTGCACTTGTTTAGCCGTGATTTTTTTGCCGCATTTTTTTTGCCGCGATTTTTCTGCAACAGTTTTTCTTCCACATTTTTTCTGTTGCACTTTTCCTGCTGCAATTTTTCTCTATCAATAATACCTGTCCAGATAACCTTTCACAAAAATAGATATTCAATGATATTCAAGTGTGATTAAATGAGAGAGATTTGCCTCTTATTTATACTTTCACGTAGCATTACACTTTCCTTATTTTAGGGAGTTCTCCATTTACCTTATCATTTAAATAATTTCTTTTGCAAACACTTGAGTTTTGGGGGCTTCTATATGACTCATGAAGGTTCTTCAACTTCATATGGCCATAACTCTCTAGCCGTGAGGAGTTATGTGATGTTCCACATACCACCAAAAATAGCATGACAAACACTATCTATCTAGTATAGTTTCACTGAAAAATTCAATGACTTTCATCTCATTATTCCACAATTAAGCATGGGTTCTCTAACCATACTTCTAAGATAACTCAATCCACAAAGCGTCTTCCTGTGAGAGATTTCACCATATGGGTACCACTTTGGAGTTCATCCATTTGTATTTCTTATCAACCATGACAAGACAATAATGAGTCATATTTACATAAAAAAACTTGGGTTCATTACCGAAACCTTTGTGCTACCGGGCTTTCTTCAAGGGTTGACATCGATGACAACCAACCTTAATCAACAATCTCCCCCTTTGACATTGATGACAACACTCTGATGCAATACTAAAATCATATCACTCATGCTCCCCCTGGAACCATGCCTCTGTCCTTTGCATCTCTATGACCATTGCTCCCTCTGGACCATGCCTATGTCCTCTGCATCTCATAAATCTCTCCCCCCTTTGTCATCAATGACAAATGTATCTTTCCATCTAGATTTTCTCCCCCTAACTAAAATGTCCTCTTTATAGTGCTTCATCGTGTACATCTAAGACATATAAGATAAGCATTCAAAAACATTCAATTTGGAGTAGAAATAACTCTGAGTCTTTGGCGAATATATTCAAAGGCTTCCCGTGGAAGTGGTTTTGTAAAGATTTCTGCCACTTGTTATTTTGTGCCCACATACTCAACTCTGATGTTCTTTTCTGCAACCTGTTCCCGTAGAAGGTGATACTTGATTGGAATGTGCTTTGTCTTGGAGTGCATCACCGGGTTCTTTGAGATACTGATGGCACTTGTATTATCATAATAGATTGGAATGGGCTCATCATACTCAACTTGTATATATGTTAGAGTTTGTTTCATCCAAAGAACCTGTGTACAACATGATGCTGCTGTAATATACTCTGCCTTGGCCATAGATAAAGATACCGATTATTGTTTATTGCTTAGCAATGATACTAAACACTCACCGAAGTAGAACGCTGCTCCACGGTGCTTTGTCGGTCATCAATAGAACCTGCCCAATTTGCATCTGTGTAGGAAATAAGTGATATTCCTTTCCTTTTGGATACCATAATCCAAACTCTTCTTTTCCTTTGATATATGTGAAAATCTTCTTCACTTCTAATACATGTGATTCCTTTGGTGCCGCTTGAAATCGTGCCACCTTTACAACTGTCTGCATTATATCTAGTTTGGATGACGTCACATATAGTAGGCTACCAATCATTGACCTGTATTGCCTTTTATTTGTAGACTTTGAATCATCATCTTTTCTTAACTTGCAACTGGTTTGCATGGGAGTGATAATTGGTTTGCAATCTTCAATTCCGAACCTCTTTAACATTTCTCTGATATACTTGGTTTGATAAATAAAAATTCCTTAGTGGCTTTGACGTATCTGAAGTCCCAGAAAGAAGGATAATTCTCCAAGTAATGACATTTCAAATTCATTCTGCATATCCTTTGCAAATTTCTGGCTTAACATGTCATCATCACTACCAAAAATAATATCATTAACCTAAAATTCAATTAATAAAATACACTTCATTTTCTGAAACCTGCCTGCTGTAGATATTTATCCAGTCTAGAGTATCATGCTCTAGGAGCCTGTTTTATACCATACAAGGCCTTCTTTAATTTACATACATATTTATGTTCTCTGACAACTGAAATCCTTTTGGTTGTTCAATGTAGACTTCTTCTTCAAGTTCCCCATTTAGAAAAGATGATTTTATGTCCATCTAATACACTTTAACATTTTTGGAGCATGCATAAGCTAAAAACAATCAAATTACTTCCATTCTGGCAATTGGGGAAAATGTCTCTTCAAAGTCGATTCCTTCAACCTGTGCATATCATTTACATACCAATCTAACTTTGTTCCTTGTAACATTTCCATCTTTATTCAATTTATTCTTGTATACCGACTTTGTGTCGATCACATTCTTATTCTTTGGTCTTGGAACCAATTCCCAAGTATCATTTTTCTCTATTTGATCCAATTATTCATCCATGGCCTTATTCCAAAATTCATCCTTGCTGGCGTCTTCAAAATAGGTTGGTTCAATCATAGATGAGAGTGCTAGGTGCGTTTGTTCTAGTGAACAAATTGTTCTTCTAGTCTCAACTCCTACATCTTTATTTCTGATAATCTGATCTGAAGGATGATTCTTCTCTACTCTTTTGTTAGGTGTCTTTGGAGGCACTTGCTGAACTTGCTCTTCTACTTTTGTCAGATCTTCTTCATCTTCTCCTTCTACTTCCTTTTCATCTTCCACTTCTTCTTCGTAAAGCTATTCCATTGATTCATTTTCTTCTTCCTTTAATTCTTATCTACCTGTTTCATCAATTGTTACGTTGATTCTTTTCACAACTTTGTTCAATCTCATGTTGTAACATTTGTATGCTTTCCTTGTACTTGAGTAACCAACAAGTACTCCTTTGTCCACACGAGAGTCAAACTTTCCCATTTTTCCATCTTCTCTTTTGATGTAACATTTGCTCCCAAAAACTCTGAAGTGCTTCACATTTGCTAGTCTTCCTTTCTATAACTCGTAGGGAGTTTTGTCAGTGTTGTTTCTGAGCATTACTCTATTTTGAATGTGAACTGCTGTATGCACTCCTTGTGTCCAAAAAATATCTGTCAATTTGGAATCCATTAGCATTGTTCGAACCATTTCCTGTACTGTCCTATTCTTTCTTTCAACAACTCCATTCTGTTGAGGTGTTCTAACAATGAAGAATTGTCTTTTTATTCCATGACTGCTGCAGTAGTCCATAAATTCCTTTGAAGTGAACTCTCCTCCATTATCAGATTTCAAGCATTTGATTTTTAAATCCATTTCATTTTCAACCATTTCCTTGTAGATATTGAAGTTTTTAAAAGCTTCTGACTTGTTCTTGAGAAAACAAACTGCAGTCATTCTTGTATAATCATCAACTAATAACATAAAATATTTCTCACCTTTTAAACCCTTTGTTGTAGTTGGTCCAACTATATCAGTATGCACAATTTCCAGTGGTCTTGTTGTTGAATATTTCTTTGTTTTGAATTTGGTCTTTGTTTGCTTTCCTTGTTGACAATGCTTGCATAAAGTGTTGGTTGGTTTTGTGATCTGAAACATTCATCTGTCTGCTTCTCTTTTGCTGAATTTGACAAGGTTATCAAAATGTATGTGACCCATTCTTTTGTGCCATAGCCAACTTTCATTTTCCTTTCTTAGATAACACTTTTCATTTCCAATTTCACTTAACACATATATGTTGCTTAAAGTTCTCACAGCTGTAGCAATCAATTTTCCTGAACCATCTTTTCTTATCTCGCACTATTGTGAATCGAAAGTAACTTTATGACCTTGGTCACACATTTGACTCACACTTAGAAGATTATGTTTAATATCTTCTACTAGTAGAACATTTTCTGTCTTTGTATTCTTGTTCCCAATTTTGAATGTGTCTTTTCCAATGATTTTAGCTTAATCATCATTTTCGAGGGAGACTGATCCATAACTTTCCTTTCTTAAAGTAAGAAACGCGTCTCTATCACCTGTCATGTGTTTTGAAGAACCACTGTCAAAATACCAACCATGTTTCTTCTACTTAGCTTGTAGAGAGAGTGTGTGTTCTTCATTGCTATACCGATTCTTCTTTCTTATCCATGTCATTTTCTGAGGTTCCTGTCTATGACTGTTGTTATTCTGTTGCAGTTCTCTAGGAGAGATTGTCATTCTACAATCTTTGGCCATGTGTCCAAAGTTGTTACATTTGAAACATTCCACTTCAGTGCTCAAGGATTCAAACATGTTGTAACTTCTTCTCTGTGTTTCACTAGCCCTTCTTGGATAACCCTTTTGTGTATGACTTTCAAAGTTGTTTATGTTC
>ML781452.1:19779-59637 GCA_009831015.1 Picea engelmannii
TGACTTCATCTTCATCTTATGATGAGATGTCTTCTTTGGTGCATAAGCTTTTCTTGAAAAATTTCTTTGTGATTCTTTTTCCTTTATATGCTTGTTTTCTATTTGAGTAACCTTCATCATTTCTCTTTTTCTTATGAGGAATTTTTTTAGCAAAATGATCAATACCATCACAATTAAAACAAATCAAAGGAAGCTTAACTCTATACCTTCCGTTGGTTCCCTTGTTCAATATTTTGACAAATTTGGCCACTTCTTCATCATCTTCCGAGACGTCACTGCTATTGCTAATTTCTTTTTCTTTTTGCTTTGACTTTTTGGATGCTTTGAAGACTGCTTCTTTTATATTTGGATTTTCCTATTCAGTTCTCATTTCATATGCTGTGAAGATTCCATGCAATTCGTCCATGCTTATTGAGTTCGGATCTTCTCTTTCTTCTAAATATGATATCTTAGGGTCAAATCTCATAGGAAGAGATCTTAGGACCTTTTGAACAATTATAGATTCTTTGATTTCTTCTCCCAATCCTATGATTGTATTTATTGTTTCATCAACTCATAAAATGTAAGCTTCAATATTCTCATCTTCCTTCATCTTAAGTTGTTCGAACTGACCTCTGTAAGTTTGAAGGTTTGCTGCTTTGAATTTTGAATCTCCTTCATAAATATTTCAAAGTTTGTCCCAAATCTCTTTAGCGGATTTACAATGTACAACTTTGGTGAATACCGTTTCACTAAGACCATTCAAAAGTGCATTTGTGGCTTTGGAATTATTCTGACCGAGTTTCATTGCTTTGTCATTTGTTGACAGAACTGCTGGTACTGTGTATCCATCTACAATTGATTGTCAAATTTCAAATCCCTGAGCATGTATATATGTCTTTATCTTTATGCTCCAAATTGCATACTTCTGTCTATCAAACTATGGTATTTCATTTTTATACAAGTTTTTGCTCTCCATGATCTTCCTTTCAATGGTTAAACTGATTTTTGAAGGAACCCGCTCTGATACCAATTGTTGGATTACTTGGGGGGGATTGTGAATCAGTAATAGAGCAATATAATATTTTTTCTCCAAAAATTCAAGTGTTATATCAATGTAATATTATCATCCAATAGTTACAGAGTAAATGAACAATGAAAAAATGAGCAATCACACACATACACAGTACACTGGTGTTTTTACGTGGAAACCCAAAGCAGGAGAAAACAATAGAATATTTTTTCTTATATTTCTTGAAGAATTACATTCATTGGAAACACCAACTTCCTTTTTTTTCCAGCTGCAACTGGAAGGAGGCTCCAACCCCCTAGTTTCTCAGGCTACAACCTGAGGGAAGCTCCAACTTCCCAATTCTATGGCTACAACCAGAAGGAGACTACAATCCCCTAAGTTCTCCGACTAGAATCGAAAGGTGGCTACAATCACCTATCCTTGCCCCGTCCAACCGCCCTGAAATATAAATTCCAAATGTAGACAACCTGTCACTGTCACTGAATCAACCACTGCCATTGTCAACCTGTCACTGTCAATCTGTACCAATAACCTGAACCAACATGTACCATGTATCAACCTTGACTCATCAAGATGTAACAACATCATCAACTATACACCTCATGTATGTGCCAACTCATTAACTATACATCTCATGTATGTGCCAACTCATCAACTACTTGTCTCAACCATGTACCCAACATGTACCTCAACCATATACCAAAGACATACCAATATAATCATAACAAATTCATCACTCTATCCATAAACCAAATACCATAAACCCTTACATCAAACCATGTGCCACAACCTCACTGTTATGTAGACTTAAGTTGAACCAACAACTTTAGCAACACATCACAATCGAAAGACCAATACCCATATGCCAAATACCAACAACAAAATACCAACTGTATCCGTCAACAAATTTGATATATGCAACAATACTGAACATCCAATACCATCTCAAGAGATAAACCCTAGATCAAAAAACACACCTCAAACAAGATGTGCCATATCCTTCATAAAAAGACCCCAACCATGTTGTTGCCGCACTTTTTCTGCCATGATTTGTTTGCCACGATTTTTTTGTCGCACTTTTTCTGCCATACTTTTCCTGCCACACTTTTTCTACTGCAATTTTTCTCTATCAATAAACCTGCCCAAATAACCTTTCACAAAAATAGATATTCAATGATATTCAAGTGTGATTAAATGAGAGAGCTTTGCTTCTTATTTATACTTTCATGTAGCATTACACTTTCCTTACACTTTCCATTTACTTTATTGTTTAAATAATTTCTTTTGAAAACATTGGACTTTTGGGGGCTTCTATATGACTCATGAGGGTTCTTCAACTTCATATGGCCATAACTCTCTAACCGTGAGGAGTTATGTGACGTTCCACATACCACCGGAAATGACATGAAAAACACTATCCATCTAGGATAGTTTCATTGTCAAATTCACTGACCTTCATCTCATTATTCCACAATTAAGCATGAGTTCTCTAACCATACTTCTAGGATAACTTAATCCACAAAGCGTCTTTCCATGAGGGCTTTTACCATAAGGGGACCACTTTGGAGTTCATCCATTTGTACTTCTTATCAACCATGAAAAGAAAATAATGAGTCATCTTTACATCAAACAAACTTTGATCCATTACCCAAACCTTTGTGCTACCGGGCTTTCTTCAAGGGTTGACATCAATGACAACCAACCTTAATCAACACATGCAAATTGACACATGCTCTTCTTTAGCTCTAATGAACACATGCTAATGACTAAAGTCTGCATTGCATGTACTATTCTGTTGAGTTCATCAACAACCTTGTTCTCTTTTGCCCTGATATGTTTAATATCAAAGTCATACTCACTCAAAAATTTCAGCCATTTTATTTACTTGACATTTAAATGTTTTTGTTCAAACAAATATTTCAAACCACTTTGGTTTGTCCTTAACTCAAATTTTCTTCCCATTAAGTAATGCCTCTACATTTTCAATACATGAACTATGGTTGCAAGCTCCAAGTCATGTGTGGCATAATTCCTTTCATTCTTCTTAGGATTTATGGACTTGTAACAAATCACATGTCTATTTGAGTAAGGACTCTACCAAGTCCCTCTTTGTATGCATTTGCACACACCACAAAATATTCATTTCGATTAGAAATATTCAAAATGGGTGTACTAGTAAGCAATTCCTTCAATAGATGGAATTGTTCTTCACACTTTGGTGTCCATTTAAACTTATTTCATTTCTTTTGTAAAGATGCAATGGGATGAACAATTTTGAAGAATCCCTCTATGAATCTCCTATAGTATCCAACGAGCCCCATGAATGACCTTACCTTTGTTGTGTCCTTAGGTGTTGACCATCCTCTAATAGTTTCAATCTTATCTGGGTCCACTACGACCCCTCCTCTGAAATTATATGTTCCAAGTAATGGCTTTGCTTATGATAAACATAACACTTGCTCAAATTATCATACAATTTATGCTCTTTTAGCATATGCAGTACAATCTCAGGCATTGTTCATGCTCTTCCTTTGAATTTAATAAATAATAATGTCATACACGAATAGAATGACAAATTTATCCAAGTAATTTCTAAATACCATTCTTTAAGCACATAAAGGTAGTTGGTGCATTTGTCAGTCCAAATGGCACCACTACAAATTCATAATGTCCATACCTAGTTATAAAAGTTGTCTTATTGATGTATTTATCATTTATCCTGACCTGATGGTAACTTGATCTCAAGTTTATCTTTGAAAATATTTTTTCTCCTCTTAGTTGAAATTCCGACTAGAGGATATTTATTCCTCATAGTGACCTTGTTTAGTGGTCTAAAATTAATGCACAACCTAAAATTTATATCTTTTTTCTTCATAAAGAGTACCGGTGCTCCCCAAGGTGAGATACTTGGGCATATTTACCCCTTCTTTAACAATTCTTCTAACTACATTTGTAGTTTCTTCAATTTTGGTGTGTTCATTCTATATGGAGCCTTTGATACTGGTGCTGCTCTAGGTATTAAATCAATAGAAAAATCTATATCTCTTTTTGGTGGTAAACTTGATATTTCTTCAAACACATTTGCAAACTCTTGCAACAATGGAAAATAGTCAAGGCTTGTACTTGTAGACTTAGTTGGCTCTTCCACATGATCTATATACAATTGACACCCTTTTTTGAAACATTTCTTCAATTGTAAGGATCACATCTCCCTTATAAAAATAATTCTCGGAATTCCTTTTACCGACCTATGTTTTCTTTCTTCATCAAGGCAAGTAAAAGTCTTGTTATGAAAATCTAGTATAACACGATGCACATCCAACCAATCCATTCCAATGAGGACATCATATGAGCCAAGAAGTGTTATGTTCAAATCCACTATAGTGCTGACACCATACATATCTGGTGGAAACCCTTTAACAATGTCATTAATTTTCCTTTTAGTTCCAGTAACTAGTTGAACCAACCATGATTTCTCATGCTTTCTTTTCTTCAAATGAAATTGTTCAACCAAATTAGGGGAAATGTAACTATGTCTTTCTCTCGAATCAATTAAAATAGAAATAGGTTGATTTTCAATCTTACCTTCGATCTCAATCATGTTTGATTGATGGTCTTCCTGTCGATTCTCCAAGGATGCATATATTCTTGGGATGTTTTTGTTCACGTCTTCCACTATAGTTGCCTCTTATACGTTGTGCATAGCCCTCATTTTGTCTTCCTTATGAGGAAAATCTTCGTGATCTCCTTCGCATTCCCAACACTTGATTGGTTTCCTTGTCCTTTTTCCCAAGCATTCTGTGACCTTGGATCCACTCTGAGTTGATTGGCCTTGTTGATATGTATTAAAACTACTCCTAAAGAAATGAGGTTTGAATTCCTTATTCCTCTGATTCAAATTTTCCTTCTTTTCATCTTTCCAAGACTCCTCGAAAGTTTCTTTGCCTTTGTTCTAATCATATAGGTATTTTGTCTTTCTAATGGTCTCTTCCCGAGTCTTGGGTTCATCAAATTGGATATTGTCTTTGTAAAATGATGATAGTCCACTTAAGAACTTTTGTATTTTTACCTTTTCTTCCTTAATAAATCCCACATATCTCAGTAGCTCCAAAAACTTCTTCTCATATTCCTACATGGTCATGTTTCCCAACTTGAGTCCAAAGAATACCCACATCTTCTTATCAAAGTAGTGCTTAGAGAAGTATTGTTGTTGTAAATATTTCTTGAACTACTTCTAATAAATCATTTTCTCATTGTTGTGATTAACTTGCTTTAGCTAATCCCACCACATAGAAGGGTTTACTTGTGATTGGTATATGAAAACTTTGGCTTCTAAATTGGATAAGTAGCTATGCAACTGGGAATACTTTCTTATACCAAGCTTCAAGATCATCTTCCTTTTTATTTTCACTATCAAAAGTTGGTGGATTAATCTTCCTATTCTCTCCTTGCACATTGTCTTGTTCATGTCTCTTCTCTGATGTCTAAACAGGGACACTTCTGAGTTGCTATTTGATTCCTCAAATGTATATGACTTTTTTGTTGAATGTGTTGGTGAATAATGATGCCTTTGAGTTTTGGTAGCAGTTTTTGAGTGCCTGGATCTTTTATGGCTATTATTCCTTGCATGATTTCTTCCTACTTGTTCATGCCTTGAATATGATCTAATATTTATTTGTCTCTGCAACTGATTTAAACTCTGTAGTAGCTGAGTGTTTAGCTAATTTTGTTCGTCTTGGGACTTTAAGAACCTCTCATTATCAACTCTATAACTCCTCACCTCCATATTCAAACTCCTCATGGTTTCTACTAGCTCCATCGGCTCCATTATGTCTGTGTTTATTAAACTATGTCTCTTCATTTCCCATACTAATATTCAAGCCCTTAACTTCTACATGACTGTAAGATTCTTGTGCATTTTTCATGTTCCTTGTTCAATGTTGCACTGCATTTTTGATCTTTACATGTCTTGGTTGTAACATTGATTCTACAAGAAGTGTGCATACAATAAAATTGTTAGATACACTTCAATTTCCTAGTCTGTGATATTTCTTTCAAATTTCGGAAACTATGCACATTGTCATTTTTTTGTCAATTAAGGAATATGTCCTTATTCTTCTGAGTTTTTGAAGAACCCTGGAGAACTTATTCAAAATATAGGTATTCATACACATTGCTATTTCAATTATTCCTCCAATGACTGTACTTATGCCTCAATTGGAGCTCATAGATAAAAGTTATATCTCTTAGAAATCACTATTTTTTCCCATTTTCTCACTAGTGCAATCAAACTTAGAGATCAACTTCTAACCCCTGTAGAAGAAAATTTGGCAAGAACTAGGGAAAAATTTATATTGGGCATAGACAATAATCATAATTGCAAGTAAAAAACAACTTTCATATTGGTAAATTGATGCTTATAGAAAATTTTGCATCAATCTAGAATTGTCAACTTTGCCCTTTTTACACTTTTTTCATACTTAGAATTTTTAGCCAAAAATACTTTCTCCCAAACAGAGTAAAATTGGGAGAACTTCATTTAGAAAAAGTTGTTTAGATTATTGAGAACATCAAATGTCGACTAGGATAATTTTTCCATATTGGTGATTTAGGGTCTCTTTTCCTCCTATGAAGATCCCAAAAATCCCCCAAAAGTTTTCGAATAATGGATTTTGGCTTATTTTTGTATCTCCATTCCAAAATTTTTGGAATTTGGCCAAATGCCCCACTCAGTTTCTTCATGTCTACACCCATGACTCACTGACCAAATTTCACCTTCAATTGAGCGTTTGTCAGTGAGTGCCCCTTAAATTTCACTTGATTCTAACTTAATATGCTCCTGTTATGGCCAAAATAAGATTTTGGCTCCAATTTTCTTTTAATATAACTTTATTTTGTTGATGTGGCAGTTGGGTCCTACGTGTCATCTGCCATGTCTGCCATGTTATTCTCCTTCGCTCCTTACCTACCATGTCATTTCTTCATGGCCTCCCCCTTTGTCTCTCTCCACTTTATTTTATCGAATTTGCGGGCCACCTGCACCCCTTTGTCCTTATCTACCACTTGGCATGATCTCCTGGGTTGATTTGAAAGCTAGGATCCAATGGTGGAGATTTCATTTTTGGGAGTAAAGTGATTGAAGGTTAAGAATGTCCATGTGCTCCAAAATATCCAATGACTGGCATACATTGCGATTTGATGGTCGAGATTCATTTTAGAGATTAAAATGATTGAAGGTTAACAAATCTCATCCACTTTGAAATATCTGAAGACTATCATTGGATGTGATCTAAAGATCAAGATTGATTTTAGAGCAAGATGTGCTCGACCTGTATTGAGGCCTTTATGTCTCGAAATATCCAATGACATACATACTTTGTAATATGACGATCCATATTCATTTTAGAGTGAGAACTGCTCGATGGATAACAAGGGAACTCGCCTCGGAAATGAATTTCAGAATGACATGTGTACCTCACGAAATTTGATAACAATGTAAAAATGATTTTTTGATACCGCTTTTGGGGCTCTGACACTACTTCACCAACCCGACTGCTCCCAACACTATGGACCCTACCTCATGGTTGCCATCCATGCAACTTGAATCCACCTAGTAGCACCTTGATGACTCTAGTCCTCATCACCAATACGACCCATGTCACCAGTATGGCCCACATCATACTTTGGTTACCCATCTAGAATTATAATTTTTTTCCAATTTCAATTTTTTTTCCCAATTTCCTCCATAGAGCCACCATTGATTCTCCATAATTGGATTCCTTAGCCAAATTTGACACCGAAGTGGCCAAATTAGACCTTGTTGTGCTTTCTAACCTATGGATTTCATCAAGAATTGAAGATTTTCCTCCAAATTTTGAATTTTCCCTAATGATACTATTGAGGCATTATGTCGAACACATTTTTTGCATCCAACATTCTTTGTCAAACACTTCACAAACAATTTGTAACTTCTTCCCTTGCAAGCTAGTTTCTAGCACATATAGCTCTAGTGTTGTAACCTCACTTTGATGACACTTTGTAACATACCTAATGCCCTCTATAAATTGTTGAGGATAAGGGGTATTTCTTGGAATCACAATTTGTTTTCATTTCTTTTCTTGCTTTAGTACCATAGTTCATTCTGCCTTGTTATTAATGAATGATTGCATGAAACATGACAAGCAAGCTTATGCAAATATAATTATTCATTCAATGTTATAGATGGAGATGATTTTCGTATAACATAATAACGATCAAGAATAACATTCACATCATTAAATTCAACATAAACAAAAATGCGCCATAACACTTATCTTTTTGGGACTAAACACCAATTGGTTGCAGACGAAGGACATTCCTCCCAAACATAGGCTCTATGTTGCCCATACTCTTTCTACAACAATGTTACTCTCAAGTTGAGGCTATGAGTCCACAAGGAAGAATTGGCATATGTTTGGTTCTATTCCTCTCACACTATTCAATTCCCATAATTTATATAATATGTTAACTCTCACAACAATTCCAATCCACCAACTCTCTTTCCCCTTCAACTTCCACAACCTAAAGATTGAGATTCCCTTCTCTGCCACACAATCTCTCGGGATATCCCACCTCCCTCTAGGGCTACACCAAAGGTCAGCCATGAAATATCTCTATTGGGGACTCTGGTAATTCTCAATTGTAATGGAGTTTACTTAGTGGCAATAATCTCTCATGCACATGGGCACAATTTCCACATAATTTTTATAGTAACCATTTCCCATTCTATTATAGTTTTGGTAGAAAAGGATTTCCAAACAACCTCAAGCAAGAATGAATGCAAAAATCCCCCACCTCAACTAAAACTTAAGGATTATATTTGCATGTCCCCAACTTGCCACTTTCCAATTCACTCTTAAGGTCATAGAGAATAATATATGATATAAAGGACTTGGGATAATATGAGAGATACAAGATTTTGACTTTATGAATAAAATATTGTTATATATTTTAGTCCCCTCGAGCCCTAAATCCCCCTTTCTGTTGGGTATGTGTTATATTATTTGCACGATTAGCTCCATGTTTTGTACATTGCATCGGGGAAAGGGGGGGCGGGGGGCGGTTGGCAGGCCCCCCAAATTGTTTTTTGGGTTGTTTTTGGTCCATTTTTGGGTGATTTTTGGCCAATGATTTTTTGTCCCATTGTATTATTCCAGTTAAAGAATCTAATCCAGGTTGACAGATTAGAATTTTGGATGTCGTGGAGTCATATATATTGTTTTGTAAATTGTGAAGTTAATACAATGAGAGTTAGAGGTGCGGTTCTAAACATTTGCTGGTTTTACCGGTTAAGGGTTCCAAGGTAAATTTCTGAGTACTATGTGTGAATGCTTTTGTTTTATTTCTGTTTTATATAGAATCTGTGTGTGCATTGCTATATTGTAAAAGTTTAAAACCTACACATTCATTTATCTCTCGTGGAATCATAGCCCCCCATGTTTTATCCTTATCCATATGTAACCAATGATGCATTTTTATTATTATTCAATGTACAACTTTTCATATTTACATCATTGTTCAACTCCCATTCTTTCATCACATACATATTTATACATTGCTAATACAAGGATCAAAACTAGGGTGTTACAAGAAATATGCCTCATTTCCTAAAGATTCCGTGAGATTTTTTATCAGAGTTTCATTTGATTTTATCTTGATTCTCTACTAAGTGGCCCAAATCCTTCCTCCTATTTTCATATAGTTCCACCAATTGATCAATTCTCTCATGCATTACTTGTTGGTTTGAAGAAAAACGATGCAACAATTTACATATTGGTATTTTTAAATGTATTGACAAAGTTATATTTACTTTGTATGCCAACTCCAATGGACTCTCAATAGCTTTCTTTTAAGTGATATGATCAACCCACAAAGCAAATTTAAGCTTGTTTCCCCAACACTTATTATCCCCCGCTATTTTATTTATTATTCTCATCAAATTTTTATTGCTAGATTCAACGAACCCATTTCTTTATGGATAATAATTTAAAGAATGTACCAAAACAATGCCATAATCAAATAATTTTTTTTCTTACTCAACATAATTGAACACCTTGGTATTATTGGTGGTGATATTTGTTGGAATTCCAAATCTAATGATGATTCATTCTCCCAAAAACTCAATCACTAGTTTGTGGGTTGCCCTCTACCTCAACCCATGTTGTAAAATAATTTGTCATGATAATCAATCTAAAACCATTGCTAGAGTTTCTATGAAATTCTCCAAAAAAATCAATCCCCCACTATTGAAATGTGCTTCTACCACCACAAGCTACAAAGACAATCATACAACTTTTGTTTTCCTTCAAAAATATGACAAGGCTGGCATGACTTGACAAAAGCATGAACATAAAAAAAAATGTCCAGGCAATAATATTCAACTCTTAGAATTTTGTGGGTGGTTGTCTTGGCTGCATAATGTCCTCCACATAACCCAATGTGTAACTTGGTCATACGTTTCTTCTCCTCAATAAGATCTACACACATAACCACCAAACCCTCTAGGTTCCTCCAACACAATCCTTCTTGGATCAAACAATACTTTTTTAATGTACCCATCTCCATGCCGAGCCACATTACTAACATTCTGACTCTATAACATGCTGTTCTTTTAAAAGTTCTTTCAACCTAACCCATAATTAGTTCTGATGCCATTCCATAATATGTTTTTTCCTACTTTGAAATGCAATATGTATGCAATATGACAAACAAAAGCATGCAATTCACAGGTAAACAATGTAGACTTACAACATGTAGTCTATTAACAATTGCAACATCTTTAACAGTAAGATACATAGAAATAACAGTGAAGATAACACATTAACCATAACACTTATCTTATGAATAAATATCATCGACTGACTATGTACAAAGAATATTCCTCCCAACCATAGGTTATGCTACTCCAGTTCTCTTAGCAGTAGGCCACTCCCGTGTTGGGGCTATGAGTCCACAAGGATAAGTGACTTCTATGGCTAGCTAAAATCTCTAGCACAACTCAATACCCAACAAATGACCACATAGAGAGTCTCACAACTTTTTCCACCACCCATCTCTCTTCCCTAGCCTACATCACCCCAATGATGGAATCCACTTCTCTGCCCTATAGTCCCTTAGGAAATTCTCACCCCCTCCAGGGATCCACTACAGTTTGTCCAAGAATCTCAATGCTGGAGGCTCCAAAAAATCCAATTGTCTATGAAATATCAATCACAACAATCCCATGCTCATTCCTACATGTAGTTTCATATCGGATATATGTGACAAGCATTCCACGCCTTCCATCATAGGCATACAAATCTAATTCGGTATCGATTAATGGTGAAATCCACACATGAGCTGTTAGAAAGTAATGGATGTGCTCATTTAACCATAGACAATATAGCAATATTGTCACCCAACCATAGGACGAAGCCATGCTTGAGCACCTTAACCTTGACAGAGAATCATTCCGGAAGAAAACCCTAGGCTAGATAGACAAACAAAGGTGGCACACCTTTTCTCCAAGGATAGTGCACCAAGCAAGGGTAACAAGAGCTGATCAGAGATTCCAAACCATAACTAAGAGATGTTCCAAGCCAAAACCAAAATCTACTAATTGTAGTAGCTGCAACAACAACTCTCCTCCAAACTTGCGCACAAACTGACAAACTGCAGTGTGCACAAGTGTTGCTTCTGCAGTTCTGAGAATAATGGCTAGAATGAATATTGGCCTCTTGTATTTATACTAATTCTAGCAGACTGCCTGAGCCGACTTCTCATTCCAGGTACTAATTCTTTAGTATATAACATTTCCTTTAGTCGACTTCTTCTCTTGGAGGTTAATAACCTAATACAAGTCATTCTCTTGAGCCGACTTGTCTTCTAGGGTTATTAACCAATTAATTAGGGTTTCTTCTTTCTTCCCAGAATATTATATTCTCGTCAGGTTTACACATGGAGGTAAATACCTCTCGCAACTACCATAATATCAACACTCCCTCTTAGCTAGGGAGGTATTGAAGGTAATGGTATTGAGCACAAACATACCATTCACTCGGTAGCATCAACACAGTCATATAGATTATCTCATGATTAGATCATGAGCACCATCATCACTATCAATGTCATCAACTGCACCATCTCTCGAAACCATACTCCATCTAAGTAATCAGACATGATGTTGGATAATTCACTCACTCCACAGAGTGACACAAGAACCATTCTTCTAATTTGGACATATGTCCTAGAAGAATAAATTTCCTAGACCATTTTCTATCCAGGAAATCTCTGCCCATTGATCATCCATTTAGTTGATAATCATTTCCAACACTACTGATAGTTTTCAAGCCAATTGGAATGATGTCATTCAATAGAACACAACTGTGTCTATCCATAGTAGTACATAACTACAATCCAGTGGCACACTACCACACCAAGTAGCACACAGATACTTTATCAATGACATATAGTCACAATCATTCGAACACATCCACCACAGTAGCATACATATACTGTCCAAAGACATATAGTCTCCATAATAATCATATCATCTGATGTCAACCTACACAGAAAACATTGTTATGATATAAACTGAATCATTTGGGAAATTCTTCCACTCACATCTGTGAGATTTGGAAGAGCATCTTCCCTCAAAAGGTAAAACATCAATGATGAGCTATCTTCGCTATTCTTCTCAAGCAAGGAAGAATAACTGTCCCGATTTCTGAGCCTGGACCATTCACCTATTTGGGCCATTCATTCGGCACTAAACAAAGTGCAACCTGGAGAGAATGAATCTGCCCTAGGGAATGCCTGTCCTTGATTTATGAACCTGTACCATTCACCTATCTGGGCCATTCCTCCGAAATAAAGTGCAACCTAGAGAGAATGAATCTTCCCTAGGGAATGACTGTTCGGACCATTTCCTAAGGAAATGACTGTCCTGCACCAACCTCCAAAACGAACCATTTTTCGAAACTGCTCACGATTGTAAGATTCGAAAGAATGACTGTTCGGGGAGGCGGACCAATCTTCTTGACCACTACTGAGAGTGACCATCAAGAAGAGAGACTGTCCTAGACCATTCCCCCACACTGGCCACACGGGGAATCACTGTCTATGGTACATCAACAATTTATCGAACCATTTTCATTACGAAAATGACCATTCGATCTGGACCATTTTCCAAACTGGAAAATGCCTGTCCTTCAGAAATCTCAAACCACTTTCCGAACTGGAAAGGAACTTCTCATCCTGGACCATTTTTCGAACTGAAAAATGACTGTCCATAAATCAATACCACATTAGTGCTCCCTCCCAACTTGGGAGTCATCTCTTCCTTTTCCAATAAGGAAGTCGTCTCCACGAGCTCCAAAACGTCTGCTTATCTGCTCATCTGTGGAGATATATATTGAAGAACCACTTTCTCTTTTCTGGACTTCATCACGAAGAATGTAATGCTTGATATCAATTTACTTTGGTCTTTCTGTAACACTGGTTTTCTGAAGGCTTCATGTAGCTCTTATCATTACAGTATATCATAGTTGAATTTAGCTCTTTTGTTTCCTGCTAGATCATAACATCGTGTCAAAATTCAAACTGGAACATATCCATGTGGTACTTCTTCTGCTATCATGAGATTTTGTCATGGATTGACAATCCTTCATCCTGGAGTTCTGAGTAACCATTCTGATACAATATTTCTGTTATAGAAAGTTTTCACCACGCTTCTGTTGTGCATTAGAGGTTCTCCACCAAGTTGTCTTCTTTCATCTACATACAAGGGTCTCCTTTTTGGTATACCTCAAATCCTTAAGGTTTCTCTACATATTCTCTTTGTTCAATTATTCTGGAGAACAGTCTTTGCATTCATCTGATGTAAACTCCAACCCATGGATATTGCAGATGATATATTGGCTCATGTAGAGGTATGTCTCATTTACTAGAACAAGCAATAATCATAGTCTTCTCCCTCCATCTGGGAGAACCTCTAGTTCTGGATCTCACAATGCTTACATTCATAAGTCTTCCATACACTATTATTCATCACGCCTTTCAGTTCCTCTTCTTGATTTCTTTTAGTGAGTTCATATAAGGTTGGCAGTCTTGTGATTCTCGATACAATGACTGGTTGTTCTGGATTTTCTTTGTTTCTTGGAATCTTTATGTTCTTCCTCATGTTTCTCTTTAGCTCTTGGGTCCATGGAATTCTCTATAGATTCCATGCCCTGAAGATTCCAACTTCTTTCTTTCATCATAGGATCATGGATGTGGATGGACAAATAGGGATACTTTAAGGGTTCTTTTTGAAGAAGGCTTATTCTAAAATCAAACTGAACATGTATTGCTTTTCATGGCTGCTATCATGGATATATAATTCATCATTTTCAATGGATAATAGGTTTATCTCCCTCCTAATCCCTGTTTCATGTATGAATGCATGATCTTCTTTTGGAAATATATAGTCTGATCCCTCCATCTAACATAGTCCACACTTTCGTCTACATCCTTATTGCCTTTTGCAAAGTGTCATAAGTCTTTCTCCAATTTTCTCTTGACTACTGACTTCTTTCTATCTTTACCTCTTCTAGGTTTCTTCAAGATTGATTCTGATTTCGGCTTATCTTGTAGTTGTTACTTATGTATTAAATTCCACATGAATTGTTACCATGGGTTGTTGATGTACTTCATCCTTTCATGTGTATTGTTTGACTTGTAGTCATAGTGATAGCAATCCTTATCTTGTTGTTCTTCCATAGTTATAGTTTCTCTTGGAACATATTATCTTCTAAGAAATAGATATGCAAGATATGTACATAAAACATGGTATGTACAAGAACTATGAAGAGTATTGTTAACTTGTCTTAGAAGAAGTATATTTCATCCTGCTTAGTCTTCTTTGAAGGTTCCTTTTCTTGGACAACTGATGCTTCACATGTCTCCTTCCTTTTCTTTAGCTCGAGACATTGATTCTTGTAGTGACCATATTTTCAACAATTGAAGCATTGTATTTATGACATATCTTTCTCTTGATTTGGCTTCTTCCTTGAGACAAACTTCCTTTTGCTCCTTAAATTCTTGAATCTTGTTGTGAAGGATTGATCATCGTGTTTCTTTTGAGGTTTCTCTTTTGCACTAATCCTTGATTCTTCTTGTGCACAACAAGTCCAAAGTTCTTCAAATGTAGGATACTCCTTCCTTGTGTTCATGCTTGCGGCAAATACATCCCATGTCTTGGGAATATTGTTGAGTACTATATTTACCAGTTCCTTCTCCGAAATGATTTCTCCAATAGCTTGTAGTTGATCTCTTAACTGTTAATGTTTAAGCCATTATTATAGATGTTTTCATTTCATTAGATAACAATAGCATAATCCAAGATCATTGAGAAATACACAATCACAAGAGACACAACATTTATCCTGGAAAACCCTATAGGGGAAGACAACCTAGCAAAAATTCCTTAATATAGATAGCCAATACAATGCCAAGAGATCTCTTATGCTAATACAGAAAGTCATCTCCTAGATATGTGCCACTCTCTCTCTCCTTCATCTCCGGTAGTAGATCTAAACTTGTCTCTCAAAATGAGCAAGTGAGTTGTGTCTAAGTGAGGCGCTAGCCTCCTTTATTTATACAAGTCTAGCACCTGTGAAGTGTCTCTTCACTGGCAGGGACGACTTCTCAAACTTGGTGGGTAAACCCACCTTTATTATATTTCTGGGCCTCTTTAATATCTGCTGGGGTCGACTTCTTATTCTGCCTATCACAATTGTCTTTTGACCAATCCGCAAAAGGGTATTTGGTCCTATTACAATAACTGACATGATCAATCCATAATGGGGATTGATCCTATGAATAATATATCAATAATAATAAGAATACTATTTGCAGTTACATTATTTCAACACTCCCCCTTAACAAGAAGGGTATTCTTCAACAACATCATGTGAGAGAGAGAGTGGACAACATCATCAACAACATCAAGTGGGTGAGAGGACAACATCATCAATATCATCTTGGAACATTGACTGGTGTATCTATAAATCATCAGAAGTTTTCTTCATCGGCATCATCATCATTCTCAAAGGAAAGCCATCATCATCTGCATCAATATGTATTAGTATAAAAACTGATACATCATCATCATCACAGCACAAGGCTGGCTCATCATAATACAAGACCAGCTTTACATCACAGGTGTCACGCTGGAAGCTCAATACTTGTCTCATCTCAATGTCTTGCTTTACGTCACAACACTCAGGCTGGAAGCAAGATACTCGTCCTGCTTTACGTCACAACCATTCGTTCGGTAGCATGATACTAGTCTGGCTTTATGTCACAACTATCCAGTTGGAAGCTCAATGCTAGTCTCATCATATCATCTTGCTTTGCATCTGACAACTAGGTCAGAAGAAAGGAACATTTCATCTTGCTTTACGTCTGACAACTAGGTCAGAAGCAAGGAACATCTCATCTTGCTTTACGCCTGACAACTCGGTCAGAAGCAAGGAACATCTCATCTTGCTTTACATCTGACAACTGGGTCAGAAGTAAGGAACACATCTCATCTTGCTTTACGTCTAACAACTGGGTCAGAAGAAAGGTACACGTCCTGCTTTACGTCACAACCACAAGGTTGGAAGCAGAGAATATCTCATCATAGAAACTACTCCCCCTTTCGAGGAAGGTCCTTTCGGACTATGCCAAGCTTATCTCGGAAGTACTCAAACTTCACATGAGATAGGGGCTTGGTCAACACGTCATCAGCCTATTCATCCGTGCTAATGTACTGGAGCTTTAAGGCTCCTCTATGTACCATGTCACAGATGTAAGGATAACAGATCTCTACGTGCTTCGACCTGTCGTGGAATACAGGATTCTCTGTCATCTTTATGCAGATCTGGTTGTCACATAGAATCAAGGTTGCTCTCATCTCTAATTCAAATAGGCCGGTCAGCAAATTTCGAATCCATATAGCTCCGCAGTTGGTAGAACATGCAATAATGTATTCTTCTTCCACTGTGCTGAGAGCAACACTAGATTGCTTCCTACTCTGCCACAAGATCATAGCTGATCCCAAAATGAAACAACATCCTGAAGTGATTTTCCTGTCAGAAACACTTCCTGCCCAATCTGCATCAGTATATCCACTCAATGTGAATTCATGGTCTCCATCATAGTTGATACCACAATCTATTGTACCTTTAAGGTACCTCATCACATGTTTTGCAATGTCAGGTACATTAGTGATCCGATAATCTGTCTATACAGTGTGGCATCAATCAACTCTGACGATGTATCGACCAATAGTTTCAACTTCGCTTCCATGGGTGTATTCATGGGCTTGCATTCCAACATGTCGAATCTCTTCAAGATTTAGACTGTATACTTCCCTTGGTTAAGGAAGATCCTCTCAGGACTCTGCCATACCTCAATGCCTACGAAATAATGCATTAGGCCAAGGTCTTTCATTTCAAATTCCGAGGCAAGTCTCTTTTTACATTCAGTGATGAGCTTTTCTTCTCCAGTTAAGAATAAGTCATCCACATATAGCAGTAAGATTACTGGCTCATTATTCATGATTTTGAAGTAGAGATTTGAGTCTTCTTTACTCTTGGTAAAGACTAAGCTCATTAAGAAATTGTCTATACGACCATACCAAGCTCTAGGAGCTTGCTTCAATCCGTATAAGGCTTTCTTCAATCTGCAGACATGAGACTTCCTGTCTTCAACCTCAAATCCTTGAGGCTTCTCTATATATACTTCCTCTTCGATAACATCGTTTAGGAAATTTGTCTTCACATCCATCTGGTGCATCTTCCACTTCATCTTAGCTGCAAGAGCTATGATGGTTTTGATCGAAGTGTATCTGGCCACAGGAGCGAATGTCTCTTCATAGTTAATGCCTTCCTTCTGGGAAAATCCACGAGTGACAAATCTTGCTTCATACTTCTCAATACTTCCATCAGCAGCATGTTTTATTTTGAATATCCATTTGGAGGATACCACATCTTTATTCTTCGGTCTGGGAACTATTTCCCATACTTCGTTCTTCATTATGGATTGGTATTCCTATGTCATGGCATCTGCCCATTCTTTTCTCTGAATAGCTTCTTCAAAGTAGGTAGGCTCCTCTTCTAGGAGATCACACATCAAAGCCGTATAACTGGAGAATGGCTTTGGTCTTTTCACCTGTCTCATAGTTCCTTGGGGAACACCATACTTCTCTCCATATTGAATAAGCTCTCCAGCCCATGCTGGCTTTCTTTTATGGAGGATTGTCATCTAAGGAGGTTCTTGCGCCTCTAGTATATCATGGTCTTCTAGAAGTTCCTCATCAGGGGAAGTTACGATTTCCCTCACTGGTTTTATAGCGCTGGGAACCTCCCTCATTGCAGTACTGGGGATTACGTGTTCCTCTTCATATACCTCTTCAAGCTGGAATAGTTTAGATTTCTTGAGTGCTGCATCTTCATCAAAGGTCACATCCTTGCTGATCTCAATGTGATGTTGACCAGGTATATAGATTCTGAAGGCCTTGGAGATCTCACAGTATCCCACAAATATTCCCTTCTTTCCTGAAGGGTCCAACTTGTTTTTCTTTTCTTTAGGTATATGAATAAAAACTGGACAACCAAATATTTTTAGATGGCTTACCTCTGGCTTCTTTCCGGTGAACATCTCTTCCGGTTTCTTGAGCCCAAGTGTACTATGGGATAATCGGTTTTGCACATAAACAACTGTCATTGTTGCTTCTACCCATAAGCACATAGGAAGATCTTGATCATGGATCATAGTCTTCACAGCTTCCAGTATGGTTCTGTTCTTTCGTTTAACTACACCGTTTTGTTGGGGATTATAGGGAGTAGTGAGTTCCCTCTTGATCCCAACATCTTTGCAGAAGTTCACAAACTCTTTTGAGGTATATTCTCCTCCATTATATGACCTTAGTATCTTGATATTTCTTTTAGAAAGGTTCTCTATCAAGGCTTTGAATTCCTTGAACTTACTGAACACTTCATCTTTAGTCTTCAAGAAATATATCCAAGTTTTATGAGAGTAATCATCAATGAATGATACATAATATACATACCCGCTAATGGAGGATGATGGCATTGGGCCACACACATCTGAATGGATGAGTTATGGGACTCCTTTTGTCTTGCCGTTCCTCTTTGGAAATGGGTTCTTGATATTCTTCCCTTGTGCACATCCAGTGCATATGCCTTTATGGTACCCTTTGAGTTTTGGTAAACCTGTCACTGCTTTGCATGTGTATGGTAGTGCCTTGTAGTTGATGTGGGCTAACCTTCTATGCCAAAGTTCACAGGAGTTTTCAATGGCGTGGGTCATGGCAGCTTCTGAGTGACCCTTTAGTTTATACAAGCCATTTTCTTCATTTCCAATGATGATTGTTTCACTTAAGGTTTCTCCTTTAGCCCACATAAGAACTTCTCCATCTATAAAGGCAACTCTGAAGCCTTTCTTCTCTAAATCTGAAATGGAGAGTAGGTTCTTCTTCAAGCCTGGTACATAGAGTACGTTCTTCATTTTTAGTGAATTCCCTGAATTCAGTTTATGGTTTGATTCTCCCACTCCCTTAATGGGATATTGGTAATCATCACCAAGTGTCACTTTCTGAGAAAACTTCTTTTTTGAGATACAAGAGAGAATATTCCTTTGTCCCGTCATGTTCTTGGATGCGCCACTATCAATGAGCCAAGTGTCCTCTCTAGGTGTTACAGATCCTAAGAGGGCCGAGATCAAGACATGGTCTTTGATCTGCTCTCTTATCATCTTTGCGGGTGGCTCCTCATCTTTGACTACATGGGCATGGAGCCTCTTATGTTTTCTCTTGTATTCTTCTTGCCTAGCTGGACAAAACTTCGCAATGTGTCCCATCTTGTCACAATGATAGTAATGTACATATGAGTAGTCTCTTTCCTTCCGTTGTCCTCTCTTCTGAAATCTCCTTGGATGAGATTCTTTATGATTGAATTTATTTGATTTTTGAGGCTCTTTATGAGTCTTCTTTTGGAAGTAGGGTTTCTTCCTTCCTCCTTTGGTGTGAGTAGCTAGGGCTTGATCATCATCCCTTTCTAGTAATGCTTCCCTATTCATTACTCTTGTTTCTTCTTGGATGCATTCTTCCCATAGACTATCAAACTTCAGTTTCTCCTTTCTGGCACATATCATCTGGATGAAAGCACCCCAAGGTCTTGTGAGACCATTTAGGGCCATCATTATGAGTTCGTCTTTGTCTATGGTATCTCCAATAGCTTCTAGTTGTTCTTTAAATTCTGAGATTCTGGAGAAGTATTCCTGAATCATTTCTCCCTTCTGCATCCTTGTATTCTTTAGTTGAGTTCTAAGATTCATCTTCCGGTTTATGTTCATTCCTTCATATAGTTTGGTCAAGGCATCAAACATCTCTTTCAGAGTCTTCTTGGATGAAACATAAGGAATCGGGTGGTCTTTGATTGAATCTGCAATGATTCTTTTGGCCCTTATTGTGTCCTTTTGATGATTTGCCTTTTTTGCAGTATCGCCGGTTTCTGATACTTCTTCTTTGACGAATCTTGCTAGATCATTCTCCTTAAGAATGAGGCCAATCCTATACTTCTAGGCATGAAAGTTTTCCACACCCTCTAACTTTTCAACAAACTTAACGCTTGTAGACATCTTTACCTGGAGCTAGGAAAATGACTGAAAAATGAAAGTGCTCAAAATAAAAATTTGAACTTACTAGGAGGTGCGCTTGGCTGAGACGAGCATCCTGGTGTGTTTGGATTTGAGAAAATCCAACTTTTGCTCTTCAAATCTGATCTATAGATTTTTGGACTGGTGCTTCTGGTACCTCTGGTACTATGGTACTTCTGGTACTTCTAGTACATTGGTTTTCTAGTACTTCTGGTACTTTGTGAAACTAGGGTTTCACTTTTCAGGAGATCCAACCACTGAAAAGGTGCAATGAGAGTGCCAAACTAATCCTTAGGGGAGGGCACACTTTTCTAGGTGGGTTTGGGGCTGAAAAGATTCACCATCAAAAAACCCTAATTTTCATGTACGGTAACAGTGATGTTTTTCACTTGTGAAAGATTCTTCCTTCAACTTGCTCTGATACCATGTTAATGTTTAATCCATTATTATAGATGTTTTCATTTCATTAGATAACAATAGCATAATCCAAGATCACTAAGAAATATACAATCACAAGAGACACAACATTTATCCTGGGAAACCCTCTAGGGGAAGAAAACCTAGCAAAACTTCCTTAATATAGATAGCCAATACAATGCCAAGAGATCTCTTATGCTAATACAGAAAGTCCTCTCCTAGATATGCACCACTCTCTCTCTCCTTCTTCTCCGGTAGCAGATTTGAACTTGTCTCTCAAAATGAGCAAGTGATTTGTGTCTAAGTGAGATGCTAGCCTCCTTTATTTATACAAGTATGGCACATGTGAAGTGTCTCTTCATTGGCAGGGCCGACTTCCCAAACTTGGTGGGTAAACCCACCTGTATTATATTTCTAGGCCTCTTTAATATCTGCTGGGGCCAACTTCATATTCTGCCTATTACAATTGTCTTTTGACCAATCCACAAAAGGGGATTTGGTCCTATTACAATAACTGACATGATCAATCCACAATGGGGATTGATCCTATGAATAATATATCAATAATAATAAGAATACTATTTGCAGTTAAATTATTTCAACATTAATTGAGAGATTCTCACAAAGTATGATGTTATGCTGTCATCATCATTCATATTCATGTCATGGAGCTCATTCTTCAGATTCATTACTTGTCCAATGTTTCTGACTGAGAAGAGGTTTATTAGGGCATTGTACATCTTCTTAGATGAATCAATATGGGAGATGCAGTGTATCAAGTGGTATTTTATATAATCCACTATGATACTCATGACATTGATGTCATTGTCTTTGAACTTCTCCAGAACTGCAATGTTCTGCGGTTCCTTCTCTTTTCCTTCTTCAAACTCTGGTTTCACAATCTTTCCTTTCACGATATCCAACACTTTATTCTTGGTAAGGATGAGATCAATCATTGTTTTCCATGCTTTGAAGTTAGAAGCCCATTCTAACTTATTTTCTGACTTCATAGAGTAAGTCATGGTTGCTTTGACTTGGTCAACCCTAGATTTGACTAAAAACTCAAACTTGACATCTTAGCTTGTTGAGAGTACCAGGAGATGCGCTAGGCTAGGACACACTAGTCTATCCAGAAATTAGTTCAATACCTTCAATTAAGGTGCCTCAACGAGAGAGTTAGGGTTTCGTTGCTGCAACAAAAACTGGTTGCAACTGCAACTGCAACTAAGAAAATCCTCCCAATCTATCTTCCAACGGTTAGATTTTCCGAAGATAGTGTGGGACCATAACCTGTTAGAAAGTAATGGATGTGCTAGTTTAACCATAGATAATATAGCAATATTGTCACTAGGATGAAGCCACCCTTGAGCACCTTAACCTTGACAGAGAATCATTCCAGAAGCAAACCCTAGGCTAGATAGCCAAACAAAGGTGGCACACCTTTTCTCCAAGGATAGCGCAGACTGACCTCTTGTATTTATACTAATTATGGCAGACTACCTTGGTCGAATTCTCATTCTAGGTACTAATTCTTTAGTATATAACATTTCCTTTAGCCGAATTCTTCTCTTGGAGGTTAATAACCTAATACAATTCATTCTCTTGAGCCAACTTGTCTTCTAGGGTTATTAACCAATTAATTAGGGTTTCTTCTTGCTTCCCAGAATATTCTATTCTTGTTAGGTTTACACATGGAGGTAAATACCTCCCGAAACTACCATAATATCAACATGAACAAAGAGTGAAAATAATCCCAACCATGAACATGTATAATGTTGGTTAGATTCCCCAAACCCAATCCAAAGAACTAGTATGCATGTGGTGAACTTTCCACTTGGCACCCAAGGAACTCCATCGAAGCCCTTGGCACACATGTTCGATAACACATGTATTCCACCAGAGGACGAACACCTTCAGTAACCACTCACATAACTAGATCAAATATCAACACACTGATGTTTTCACATGGTAAAACCCCTATGGGGAAACATCCACGGCCCCAGCCAACGCGACCACTTGGAGCAGTTTATTAATGCAAAGAAAAAGATTATAGAGAGATTTTACAAGACAGTTTCTCACAATATATCATGGACAAATGACCCTCCATGCTCTTTAAATCGATATCATGGACCAATTGGGTGTTAATCCACAGATCAATGGCCGTTAAGATAGAGGAGAGTATGAACCGTCAGATCACTCTATGTCGGGAACATATCATGACCGTCAGATTTCCTAACTACAAATGCATACTAATGAATACTAAAGAAACACACTAGAAAACACACTTTTACATAACGACACAATAGACCAAGTAGATCTTACTAACTCCTAAGTGTCTAAATATCCTAACATCCCCCCTTAAGAACAGCTTGGGATAGGATTGAAGGATTTACAATAGTGACACAATAGGAGAAGGAAGGAGGCATTAGAGCCTATCCCCCCTTAATGACAACTTTTTGAACTCCTAACATAGATCAAAGTTTGGAAAACTTCTCTTTGGTAAGAGACTTTGTGAAAATGTTTGCAACTTGATTTTCTGTAGGGAAAAAAAGCACTTCAATAACTTGATCATGAATGAGCTTTCTGATGAAGTGCATGTGTATCTCGATGTGTTTTCTATGCTGATGTTGAACTAGGTCTTTAGCGATCTTGATGGCACTTTGATTGTCACACCAAAGGATGATCGGATGCTGGTGCTGGAATCCAAACTCTAAAAGGATCTGTCGAAGCCATAGGGCTTCCTGACTTGCATTTACCGCTGCTCGGTACTCTGCTTTTGCTGAAGAAAGTGCAATAGCCTATTGTTTCTTATAGGCCCAAGCGACAGGTCCCGAACCAAGGATGAAAACATAACTTGTAGTAGACTTCCGATCATCAGGGTCACCAGCCCAATCTGAATCAGTGAAACCAACCAATAAAGGAGCCCCCCCTGAACTGTAATGTATCCTGAACTGAACTGTACTACGAACATAGCGAAGTATCCTTTTAGCTGCTTTCTAATGGCTTTCATGGGGTGTTTGCATATATCAGGCAACAAGACCAACAACAAAGGAAAGATCAGGACGGGTATGAGTCAAGTATAAGAGGCTACCAACTAACTGACGGTACGGGGTGGCATCAACTTCAGGATAAGTACAAGTGGAAAAAATCTTGACTCCAGACTGGAAGGGAGAAGGGGTTGGTTTACAATCGTCCATGTGAAAGCGATGAAGAAGGTAACAAGCATACTTATACTAGGAAAGAAAAATTCCTTCATTGGTTTGAAAAATTTGGAGGCCAAGGAAATAGTGCAAAAAACCTAAGTCTATCATTTCAAATTTCTTCTTAAGGCTAGTTTTCACATGGTTTAAAAGTTTTGAGTCACTGACAGTAAGGATAAGGTCATCAAGATAAAGGACAAGGATTATGAGATGGATTCCTACTTTCTTGGTATAGACATTAGGATCAAAATGGCATCTAGAGAATTTAGTGGAAATAAGAAAGCTATCCATTTTGGCATACCAAGCTTGTGGAGCTTGCTTGAGACCATAAAGAGATTTCTTGAGGTAAAAAACAAGGCTAGAGTCATTCTGGACATAGCCAGAAGGTTGTTCCATGTAGATTTCTTCTTGCAAATCTCTTTGCAAGAAGGTGGATTTAACATCCATCTAATGGACCTCCCATTTATGTGAGGCAACAAGGGCAAGAACAAGGCGGATGGAATTCATTTTTGCTACAGGGGCAAAGGTTTCATTATAGTCAATTCCTTCAACTTGGGAAAATCCTTTGGAAACTAACCGAGCCTTGTGTCTTTCAACACTTCCATCTGATGCATTCTTAGTTCTATAGACCCATTTGCATCTAACAAGTTTTCTTCCTTTTGGAAGAGGTACAAGATCCCAAGTATCGTTTTCCATTAAAGAACGATACTCTTCATTCATTGCTGTATCCCAATCTGGATGACCTGAAGCTTTTGCAAATGTCTCTGGATCATGAGTTTCTGAAACTTGAGCCAAAAGAGAAGAGGCTTGCTGGAAATGTGAGTCTGCCCAACGTTGATATGAAGGATCACCGACAAGATCACCAACTGCTTCTCGTGTTGAACAAACCCATCTAGGAAGCGGTGGAGTTGGTTCAGGTTCAAAGGACTCATTTGGAGGAGGGTGAGCAGACAGAGGTGGATTTTCATCCTCACTGTCATCATCTGAAGAAGAAACCAGATCATAAGAAGGCACAAATGCCAAAGATGGCTCGCAGGCTGAAGAAGGAACAATTGCCGAATTAGACTTGCAGGCCAAGAGATTTTCATCAAATTTAACATCTCTTCTAATAATAATTTCATTACAATGTGATTGAAGAAGTTTGCAACCTTTGACATCTTCAGAATAACCAACAAATATACGCTTCTCACTTTTAGGCTATAATGCTTTCCTTTTCTCATCAGGAATGTGAGCCCATGCTATACTGCCAAATACACGGAAGTGACTTACATCTGGTTTAATTTTAGTCCAAGATTCTTCCAGTGTTATAGTTTTAAGAGCCTTTGTGGGAGTGCGATTTACTATGTAATTTGCACAATTTATGGCTTCCACCCAATACTTTAGACTTAATCCCTTAGATTGGATCATATAATTAGACATTTCTTTTAATGTGCAGTTCTTTCTATCAACAACACCATTTTGTTGTGGTGTATATGGAACAATGTGTTGCATTTGGATTCCCTGTGTAGTGCAGTAGCTTGTAAAGTTATTTTTCACATATTCACCTCCATTATCTGTTCTTAACCTTTGAATTTGATGTCCATATTGCTTTCTACAAGGGCCTTGTAGGCCAAAAACTTGTCAAAAACTTCACTCTTGAGTTTTAAGAAGTAAACCCAAGTACGTCAGGAAAAGTCATCAATGAAAGTTAAGAAATACTTGCACCCAAAAAAAGAAGGAGAAGAAAGTGGATCACACAAATCACTGTGAACAAACTGCAAAGGACCCGAGGCATGCCAAAAGGCATGTTTGTCAAAACTATCCCAATGATGTTTGCTGAGAACACAACTGGCACAAACACCATCTTTGCATGAAACAAGAGGAAGACCAGTGACCATATGTTGATTACATAGTTGTTGCAATGAGTGATAGTTTAGATGACCAAACCACTCATGCCAAAGTTTGCTCAAGTCATCGCTATGAGAAACAAAAACTGATGAAAAAGTTGACCCAAAGTTGTCAAACTTGTACAACCTGGTAATATCATCAGCAATTCCAATTGAAAGAACATGCTTAGGATCTTTTAGATCCTTGATTACAACTTGGTGAGGTGAAAAATCGACGGTTTTACCTTCCCCTGAATGAGTGATTTGATATACTGATAGAAGGTTACAAGAAAGACTTGGAACACATAATACATCATTGAAATTACCATTATCTACTTGAACTGTTCCAGATCCTACAACACTAAGAGATCTATCATCACCAAAAAATATTTTCTTGGTGTTACATTCATTTAGAGCAGAAAATATGGCTTTATCCTTAGCCATATGATAATATGCTCTTGAATCAATAAGCCACTCATCAGAAGAAGAAGTAGTAGTAGAATTTGAATTGAAGGAGAAACCAGAAGCAGAAAGTGCATGTCCGTGAGAAGAAGAAGTAGAATCAATGTTGATGTTGTGCTTCTTCATCGCTGCTTCTAAAGCTGCCATCTTCTTGAAACATTTGGACTCATCATGACCATCTTTATCACAAAATTTGCAATGTCTGTTAGTATTCTTACTTTTATAGTTTTCTCCTTTGTCACCAGTAGGAGCTGAAGCTGTCTGAGCGGGTTTGGGACCCTTATGTTGTTTGTTGTTGTAGCGAGGATGTTACTTCTTGGGATACTTGGGTTTATAGTTCTGCTGGGCAACTAAGGCTTTGTTGGAGGGACCTGTAGTGTTGATAACTCCAAATTGTACAAGCTTATCTTCATCTCAAATCAAAGAAGCACAAAAGGAATCAAGAGTGAGTTTTTCATAAGCTTCTTTCCCTAGAGCCTCTCTCATGGCATAAAAGGTAGATACAAACACAAAACATGCACTACCTAGCTTAGAAAGAATAATAATATAGATGTAACGCTCTTCCTCCATCTTTATATTACATTCTTCACATAAAATTCTGAGTGTTTTAAACCTAAATAGATAGTCTCCAAGGAAAGAAAAATCAGTTGGAATCAAGTTCAGTATTTGATTTTCTAACTGTTGTGCTCGAATAATATTGAGTTTACCAAACACAGATTCAATCGTGTTCCAAGCTTTTTTGGGGTCATCAATTTCTTGAAGGTGGTTCCTTAAATCAGGAGAGATGGAAATTCCAATTAGTCCATGTGCTTCGTCATTCCTATACTCCCACTTGGATTTCTTATCAGCATAAGTGGGTGCTTTTTCCTTTCCCAAGGTAATCCGGTACAAGCCTTTACTTTTTAATAAATCTTCCATATGAGATTTCCATTGGAAGTAGTTGTTGCTAGTAAGAAAGACAATATTTGTAGAATCCATATTAAATATGTAGATAATGTGGATTTAAAAACTAAAACTGATGATATGGATGGAAAGAGCTCGAAAAGTTATGCGATTTAAAAAAAAACAACACTGAAAAATGGACTTCCGATGTTAGAGTTATGCCCTTTTAAAAAAAGGCACAATCGGTAACCAAATGACCACGTGATTGTGTAAGTTGCTTTATGGAGTAACCCACTTTTATAAAGAGAAGTGGGGATCACTTTTACAATGAAGTTACTTTATAACAGAAAAGTTGCATGCAAAATAAATAACTCTAAAATAAAATATTAAAGCTACTTATAGTGATTCACTTTTATACTTGAAGTGAAATACACTTTACAATTTTAGCATGATTTTTTTCAAAAAAGGTAACAAAAGAGAGACTTGAACTCAAGACCTCTTACTTAATAAGACAACTTTTAACCAAATGATCTCGCAAAACATATTGTAATGTTCGGAAGGAAGATTTTTGTTGTTGTTGTTGTGGAAGATGGCCTTGGAGAGCGTGCTAAAAAAAAACTCTTTTCACACAAGAATAAATTTTTGCTTCTTGATGACAACAAGGGTTAGATCTCGATTAGCTTACCCGGAAGATGCACCTTTTCCTATTTTTTTTTGATTTTTTGAGATCGCATAGGGCACAGGGAAAAGAAAATACGCAGATCTAAAAGAGTAACAACCCAGAAATAAATAAAACAAAACCGAAATAAAACCAAAATACTACTCTGCAAAAAATTAAAAAAATGCGTATTCAAGCTTTATATCTCTAGATTTGACTGTAATGGCCGTATCTTGGGAAAACAAAAACCTTTTCGAGTGAAACCAAAAAGTGTTCTTGACTGAAATGAGTGCTCCAGACTCAATGGAACAATCCTCTCAGCCCAGGAATGTACATAAATGACAGAAAGTGGAGATGATGCAACTCGGCTTCACGATCTCGATCTACAATAGGAGCAGGTCTTCAAACATGCTCTGATACCATGTTCGACAACATAGGTATTCCAACAGAGGACGAAAACCTTTAGTAACCACTCACACAACCAGATCAAAGATCAACACACCAATGTTTTCATGTGGTAAAACCCCTACGGGGAAACATCCATGACCCAGCCAACGTGACCACTTGGAGCAGTTTATTAATGCAAAGAAAAAGATTACAGAGAGATTTTACAAGAGAGTTTCTCACAATCGATAATCGGAAAATGACCCTCCATGCTCTTTAAATAGAGATCATGGACCAATCGGGTGTTAAGCCATGGATCAATGACCATTAAGATCGAGGAGAGTATGAACCATCAGATCACTCTATGTCGAGAACATATCGTGACCGTCAGATTTCCTAGCTACAAATGCATACTAAAGAAACACACTAGAAAACACACTTTTACCTAACGACACAATAGACCAAGTAGATCTTACTAACTCCTAAGTGTCTAAATATCCTAACATTCCCATAACGATTTATCCTTTAACATAATTTGAAGTAAGTGGACTATAAAATAATATATTTTTGACTTTGGCCCCACTGGTCCCCATTAAACCCCTCTCACATATAAATTATAATAAAATAATATAACTTTAGACTTTGTTCAACCAAGGTAAATTTCAATTGACTGCAAAACCAGTCAACTAAACATTTGAGCCAGTCGAGCCAATCGACCAAACATTTGAGTCAACCAATGGAATAAGTTGATTCTCTCTTGTGGAGTCATAGCCCCGCGATGTTTCGTCCCTCTCGTATCACAACCAATGATGTGATTTTATTAATAGATTTAATACAAAATACACATAAATTGGCCCTTGGCCATACTATTCAACTCACTAGCCTATATAACATATATGTACAATTCCAATTCCTAGGGATTAAAATTGGGATGTTACAACTTTGCAACCTTCAACTTCAAATCTATTATTTTATGATCTAATAAGTAATTCATACATGGAATATTTTACAAATAATAAATGATGTCCTCAATCATGGCACCACAAGTCTTCAAGCACTGCCAAAGTCATCTATGGATCTAGTTTTTTTCCAAGGTCTAGAGCCTTCTCATTTCCTTCTGTCAACACCTTGTCCAATCCTTATCCCTTCACCAATTTATTCAACTTAATTTTCAAGCCAAACTCTTGGACTCTTGATATCCACTTTCTTCAAATACCCAAAAATTCACGCTAAGTTAAGATATACTTTATAGTCGGGTGAGGAACAAAGGAAATTGCCTTAGAGCAGGCCACATAATTTTTGAAATGATTTAATGCTTGGACCAAGGCATATGCTTGTTTCTCCATGATAATGTTTTTTAATTTGCATATTCTAAGTCCTTTTCTCATAAAAACTATAGGTTTCTCCAAATCCTGTTCATCTCATTGTAAGAGTACACTGGCAATTGTGTCTTTTGAGGCAAAGAAAAATGTCTGAAAATATTTTGAATAATCAAGACTTACCAACATTGGTGTTGCTACAATAATTTGTTTGATATTCTAGAATGCCCCTATTCTTTCTTTGCTTGATTTAAATTCTCGATCATTATTCAACATTTTTGAAATAGGCTTGGTGATTTCGATGAAGTTGGGTATGAACCTCTGGATGAAATTGATTTGGACAAAGAAAAATTGTACCACTTGTTTGTTGAAGGGAAATGGTACCTATTGGATTCCTTCTATTCTTGTGGGATTACACTTTCTTTAGACATAATGTATCCAAACAAGTTATCTTCATCCACTCCAAACACTAATTTCTTGGGCTTCAAAGATATCCCATATCTTAATCATTTTTCAAAAACTTTCCTAAGATGGGGAACATATGCATTCCTTTCCTTAATGAAAAAATCAAATAATCTTCCTCATTTATCCTTAAATGCATAGTCCATATCTCTTTGAAATGTGGAATCGACATTCAACAAACCAAATGGCATCTTGAGATATACACATGTACTACATGGCATAGTAAGGTTGTCTTATGTTGTTCCTCCTCCTTCACAAGCACCTGGTTAAAGCTTGAGACACCATCCAACATAGATATGATACCTAACATAGTAACTTTTTGTAACAAGTGCATATTTGGAAGTGGATAATTTTCTTTGAGAGATAATTTGTTCAAATTTTTGAAGATGACACATAGCCTAATTTCTCCAATTTTCTTTCTAACCAGCACTAGGTTAGCCACCCATGCTGAATGCCTTGTAGGAGTGATCATTTTAGCCTCAACATTTTTCGTAGTGCTTTCTTTATGATTGGTGTCAATTTTTGGGTTGATATGTCTTTTATTTTGTCTTAAAGGCTTGGTTCCATCCTTCAGTTGGATGGCATCTCTCTTATATGCCTTGAAATCATCATACATCCATGCAAATATATCCTTGTATCATTGGATGAGAGCTCTTCAATTTATCTTCTCTCTTGGATAGGACAAGCGTTTCCAATACTAATGAGTTTATGGATTTCTTTTGATCCAATATTCATTTCCACACTATCTTTAGGTTGACACGTCTCCCTTGACTTCTTAAACATGCCATTCCAATACAAAATATTCTCTAGTAGGATGAGTCCCTTGGGAAACTTATTTTTTTTCAACTGCATGACCTCTTCATATTCACCTTGCCAATTTATCAAATACTAAGAAAAATCCTATGTGTTATTCAAAACTCTAATCACCTATTCATAATCATGGAAAACCCATCAATGCTCAAAACAACTTGGGATAAAGGGCCTGCGAATGACCTTCATTTTGTGTTTTATTTGAATCATTACTTCAAATCACTGAAAAATTAATGTAGTCACAACTAGTGCATCATCCTAAACATTCTCTTCCCTTGGGACAATGATAATATAAAATGCATCAAACGACTTATATAATATTCCATATTGCATTATGTATTTCTTCAATCTAACATTTTTTGCAAAAAGTTGGCTCCTTACTTGCATTACCACTAAGTTAGATTCCCCAAATACTTTGAACACGTTTATACCCATTTCTTTTGCCAACTCCAATCTTAACAATAATTCTTCATACTCTACAATATTATTTGTGCAATCAAATTCTAACATGTAAAAACAAATGTGGTCTCACCTTGAGGATATGCGATTGATTTCCCTACTCTTGCACTCATCCTAGATCAAACTTCATTAAAATGTATCTACCATATGATCTCATTTCCTCAACAAGGTTATCCTCCAATGGTGGAGCTACAAATTGCACCATGATATCATAGTTTCCAAAATAATCATTTGCACACATGAATTCATTCATTGGATCCTTTGAGTCTTCAACATGGTACTTCATCATTAGTTATCTTTATAGTTTGATATAAGTGTTTTCACATATGGATATGGTGGCATAAGATAAGTCCATTTGAATTCTTATATCCAAGTCAGTGTCCCATTTACTAGATAACAACACACCCCATGCATCTGGGACATCAATAACCATAATGTCCATTAAAAGAGTGATATTTGGACACAAAACCAATTTCAAATGGAGATATTTAATCAATCCACACACCTTGATCTCTTTTGAATCGATGACACACACAATTTTGTAAGTCATGTGGTTTTGAGACCCAATTGATTCATGACCTTCATATACATAACATTTGTGAAAACCCTAGAGTCTACCATACAATTATGAAGTAATGTATCATTCATCGTCAGTGTAAAATAAAAGGGGGATTGACTACTATTTTTTCTCCCCTGATTCGTGCCTTTAAATTACAGGGCAATCTTTGTCAACCTCATCAAAACCAAATAATCTCTTCAATTTCTCCCTTTGAGTTGTGATATTTTTAGTTAAAGGAACAACTATTTTGAACTTGGAAAACTTAGTAGGTAAGTCTAAATTCAATGCATTTGCAATTTCCATACCTTCAGATGGCCTTTCCAATGATAATTTTCTAACGACCCTGTTATTTATCAAACTCTATCTTAGGAGGAAAAGTCATAACCCCAATGAGAAATCCTAGAGGCACTATCACACAAGCCACCCACTATGACCTCAGTAGCCTTGCCCCACATTTTAGACTAAAGGAAGACATTTTTTTCCTAGTCTAGGGGAAACCCTATTAGTCAATCAAGCTAAATCATTGTAAAGTATGGGTGTCTTTCTAATTTGAATTGATAATGAGAATTAGTGACCCATATCCAACTTTCTTTTAATGTTTGAAGGAAGATTAAGTGTGCAAAATGTTTATTAAATCATTTAGATTGAAACAAACTTCAAATAAAATACGAGTTATTACATGTGTTTTTATTATAGAATGTTGGAAACAACTTTAAACAAGTGTTGCAAAACAAGTAAAATATATTTGTTTATAATCACATCAATCATGTATTATCAAGAATGCTGAAATATAATAGCAACAACACATGTAATGAGTGGTTTAACCTCAAATTAGACAATTATGACATTAAACCAATTTAAGTTGTGTTTCAAGTTACCATGAATATCTAGATACCATATTTAAATCCATTCATCAAAATCAATATGATAAAGAGGATTAGATGCAAAGGTGCTTAAGTGTGAAGAATATTAGCATCACTATATGATTCCAAATTATGAAACATTGCCAATTTTATGAGAGCCATTCAATCACCAGATATAAGAAATGAGAATTGTTGTATATCACATCCACCAATCAGCTCTAATTATTAGCATTTAGCATTGTTTTTATGCATCAAATTTAGGACAACATTCGTTACCCATATTTAGGTAATGTTTAAGTGAATAATTGCAATGAAATATTGACCAATTTAAGATGTCGTTTGAGCACGTTAGGCATCCATTAAACCATCAAGTATATGTGAAACATAAATCCAACATAATACTTCAAATTTCCAAGGTATTTAGCTAGGACGACAAGCTCAAAATCACCTTAAGTGTGTTTAGAAGTATGCATCAAAGAGAAAAGTTAGACATATATGTTCTCATCCATATATCCCAGTAATAAGTGTAAAATATCAGCACATTAACACATTTAGATTCAAAATATATTAAACAAATAAACATGATTAAAAATAGTTTCTAGGCCATTTAAACACGTTGTTCCACACATTATTCCATCGATTTGGTAATGTGAGGGTTAAGATTACTTAGTGCACAAAACATTGGTTATTAGCAAATGTTAAAATCAAGTTCTTAATCCTTCTTTACCATCAACCTTTAAATGTGCTAGGTATGAATACCAATGACTTAAATAAATTATTCAAAACCCATTATGTCACGAGTGATTATCTTTTCGTTTCCATTTAAGATTAGATGATATAAACTCAAACAAAGAAATTATGAATTATGTTAAGCACATTCAAGTTTACTCATCCATATAACTTACATCTATCTAAAATATTAAAACTTAACCAAGATCTAAGTTTATTTTAAATCAAATACTTGTTGAAATCATGAAGTAGTAAAACTTATGCAAATCGTTATTAGATTTAACATTTAAAGCAAATTATTTAACACAAACCATTCAAATCTAAGCTACATTTAAGGGGGTTAGCCACAATATTTGAACTTAGCAATATAGATATAAAGAAAATGATTTTGAAACCCCTAGATTGTAATAAACAAAATAAAATGTGGAAAATCTTATCACTGATATGGATAAAAATGCAAGGAAGACCAATGCCTACCCCACTTGGGCTTGTTGAGATTTGGGTACCTTGGAAAGTGGTCCCTTTGTGGTTTTGGGCCTCTAACCACAAGAGGGATATGTTTGTACCATTGTGCCTTGTACTTTATGTCTATTTTCACTTTGACTTAGGATATTTAATTCAAAAGTGAAATTTGTCACTTTTAGCCTAAAGTGACTATTAATTCACTTTGTGGGTGAATGGGGGGACATAAAGTGAACTTAGGGAACTTAAACCAAAGTGGGTTTTAAGTTGAGATTCTTTTGGAGAGATCTCAATCATTGATTAGGGATGGCTTGAGATTATCCTAGCCATCCACTTTTTAGGTTTCCTTATGGAGGTTCAAGAGGGGCGCAAGGGGAAAAGGGAGGATCATTCACTTGTATGTTCACCAAGAGAGTTGAGAGAAGGGGAAAATGATGGGAATGGAAGCATTGAGAGAGGGAATCTTGGGAACCTCCTTCAATGGAGGTCTCATGGATGCTTAGGCCTTCATTATTTGTTGGTGTTGGTTATTACAAGGAGGAGGGCACACTTGTGGAGGAGGGCACACCCATATCTAGAAGTAGCAATACTTGTGCTATCTCAGATCTGTCTGGTTCATGGTGGAGGAGGCACACAATAGGTTGTTTGTGTGCAAGTGATTCTTCATTGGGCCGAGGAGGTATGACACAAGACTTCAATGGATAGAGAAACAAGGAGGAAGGGCACACTTTCCTAGGCACATTCTTCTTGGAACTGTGCTACATTCTTGAGAGAAGATTGCTATCTTAACAGGTTCTATTGTATTGTATTCCTTGTTGTATTCAGTATTTGATATCACCACTATATATACTTTCATTCCAAACAATTTTTCCCTGGGGGGGTTTTATCCAGGGTCATGTTGACTAAAAATACTTTTGTCCATTTTCATGCATGCTTAGATGTGTAGATCAACATTTTAGTGTTGTAAAGATCTAACTGAGTGTTAATTGTTTTGAGTTATATTTCATGTGCTAGCATTGGGTTACAGAAACACTTGCAAGGGAACCTCAAAGAACACTTAACCATAAAACTTATGAACACAAAGTTACTTGATTTTTTGTTGCCATAAACAATAACAAAGGACAGTTTGGGAGAAAAAATTAGAGCCCAATTTCAGGTCAAGGACATACTTGTTTGGGAAGCGTCATAGGACCTCAATTTTCTTCATGGTATCAGAGCCCTTGGTGGCAAAGACTTGTTGATTTCTAGAGAGTTCAGTGGGAAGTTTCTTGACAACTTGTTGGCATATTTTTGGGACAACTTGTTGACTGTTTGTTGGACAACTTGTTGGAAGATTTGTTGGACAATTGGTAGGTTTTTTTTTGGACATTTGTGGACAACCTCTTATCACACCTGTGTGGATAGGAGTGAGGTTGAGTTGGAAAACCTCTTTTCACACCTATGTTGTCAGGAGTGAGGTTGTAGTTGGATTGCCTCTTTTCACACATGTGTTGATAGGAGTGAGGCAATACTCTTGTGCAGTTTTAGCATCAGTGTGAGCATTAGTGGACAACCATGTCACTATCCCATATGTGGGCAGAGGATAGGATATACATAGCTAGAAACTGGTCCCCTTGGAAGACTAGGATAATCTTTTTCATGGAGGATATTGAACTATGGGATATAGTCCAGGCTACTGTTGTTCTTCCTCCTGTCATCGCTACCTTGTTGGTGGAAGAGTTTAGGAAGAGGAACAACAAGGTGAAGAGGACTATTTACGATGTATTGAGAGACCGCATCATAACCCATTTGACTGGGAAATACTATTCCTTTAAGATATGGGCCTCATTGTGCAATATTTACCAGAGTCGAAATCATAACCGAAATATGGTTCCAGAGGACAAGCTCAAGAGCATTCAGATGATCGATTCTGAGTCAGTTACATAATACCTAGGCATATTTACATAGATTCGAGACGAGTTGGACACAGTCAGGGAGATTATGGATCCTGACTTCTTGGTGAGGACATATTTGAACAAATTTTCCAAACCTTGGGGTTCATTTGTACGAGGCATTGTAGCCCGAGAGGTCATGCTTACTTAAGAGAGACTTTGGGATGATTTCGTACAGGAGGAGCTAAGATGAAACTTAGGATCTTCAGGACAACAACTTACTTCAGAGGATGATGAGGACCTTGCTATATTGACTAAGGGAAAGAAGAACACTAGAAGGGGTATTAGAGAGGGTCCCAAGGGAGGGGCTAAACCACAAAAGAGTGGCGGTGGGAAAGAGAGAGACATGAGCATAGTGAGATGCTTTGTTTGTGGAGAGATGGGTCACTATGTAGGAAAATTTCCTAAGAAGAAGAAGAAGAAGCACCAAGATGGTATGGAAGCGACAACATAGGAGGAGTTCACTACTTAGTTTGCGAGGGAGTGTGCTTTTGTTAGTTGTTGTTTGTTAGTTGATTGACCATCCAATAGTAGGTGGGGAGACAGATTTGAGGAGGACATACTAACTCATAGTATTGATTTAGAGGGAGATCAGACTCAATTTTCGAGGACACCATCTTCATGGGTAACTGGTCCACCTGGGACAACTTCAGTTTTCGCGTTGTCGAGCAAATAGAGGGTTGGTGCATGAGATTTAGACCATCAAATATTAATGAGGAGGAGCAGGGCACCACAAAGGCTTGAGCCTAACTTGGATATGGAGACAAGCACATCAGGTTCAGGTTCCACTTCAGGTGGAAGTCACTTGGTAAGAGGCCAAGTTGAGGATCTTGGTGAGATACCAAGATCCAATTACTCTTGGTGAGATTCCAAGAGATGATATTCTTGTTGAGATGCCAAGAGAGAGACTCTTGGTGAGATGCCAAGAGAGTGACCGTTGGTGATATTCCATGAGGTAGAAATCCTTGGTGAGATGTCAAGAGAGAGACTCTTGGTGAGATTCCAAGAGAGTGACTGTTGGCAAGATGCCAGGAGGTAGAAATCCTTGGTGAGATGCCAAGTTTGAGATCTTTGGTGTGATGCCAAGATCTAGGTGATATTGGATAGGTGGAGATGCAATTCCATCTATATAACATGCAGGTTGAGCAGATCTATGTCAGATGTGTTAGAGACCACTTTTTATTATCAAGGTACAACCATACTCACTGAGTATTTTCCAGTAGGCAACAATGTCCACTGCAGGGATGAGATTAGGGGTGAATGGCACTTTCCTCGGTAAGAGGGAGTGTTGAGATTTGGGTACCTTGGAAAGTGGTCCCCTTATGGCTTTGGGCCTCTAACCACAAGAGGGATATGTTTGTACCATTGTCCCTTGTACTTTATGTCTAATTTCACTTTGACTTAGGAGATTTAAGTAAAAAGTGAAATTTGTGACTTTTAGCCTAAAGTGACTCATTAATTCACTTTGTGGGTGAATGAGGGGACATAAAGTGAACTTAGGGAACTTAAACCGGAGTGGGTTTTGAGTTGATATTATTTTGGAGAGATCTCAACCATTGATTAGGGATGGCTTGGGATGATCCTAGCCATCCACTTTTTAGGTTTCCTTATGGAGGTTCAAGAGGGGCACAAGGGAGGCTCATTTACTTGTATGTTCACCAAGAGAGTTGGGAGAAGGGAAAGCATATGAGAATGGAAGCATTGAGAGAGGGAATATTAGGCACCTCCTTCCATGGAGGGCTCATGGAGGCTTAGACCTTCATTATTTGTTGGTGTTGGTTATTGCAAGGAGGAGGGCACACCCTTATTTGGGAGTAGGAGTACTTGTGCTATCTCAAATATATCTAGTTCATGGTGGAGGATGCACACAACATGTTGTTTTTGTGAAGGGATTATTCATTGGTCCAAGGAGGAGGTAGGTCACATCACTTTAGTTGATAGAGAAATAAGGAGGAGGGGCGCACTTTCCTAGGTGCATTCTTCTTGGAACCTGTGCTACAAGCTTGAGAGAAGCTTGCTATCTTACCAAGTTCTATTGTATTGTATTCCTTGTTGTATTCAATATTTGACATCACCATTATATATACTTTCATTCCAAACTGGTTTTACCCAGGGGTTTTTTATCTAGGGTCATGTTGACCAAAAATACCTGTGTCCATTTTCATGCATTCTTAGATGTGTAGATCAATATTTTAGTGTTGTAAATATCTAGAGGAGTGTTACTTGTTTTGAGTTATATTGCATGTTATAACATTGGGTTACAGAAACACTTGCAAGGGCACCTCAAAGAACACTTAACCATAAAACTTATCAACATAAATTTACTTGATTGTTTGCTACCATAAACATCAACAAAGGACAGTTTGGGAGAAAAACTTAGAGCCCAATTTCAGGTCAAGGACATACCTGTTTGGGTAGTCTCATAGGACATTAGTTTTCTTCAGGGCTATGAAGGGCACTTTATTTAATCATGAGTGGTTCTCTTGTATTTTTTTTGTTTGAAGTGACTAACACCTTCAAGGATTGTTTAATAATCTTCAAACTTGGATATTTGAAACATTGCAAGAATCTAGTGAAGACTAATCCTATGAGGACTTATCCTAAGTACTACAATATTAAATTTTAAATTAAACATAAGGTAAGACAATAAATATTTAAGATATCTATGCTCAATACCAAGTTTAATCTTATAATTTTATAAAGAAAAGAGATATGATACATCTATTACATCAAATGCATTGATTGATGTTGTAGTAGCTCATTTTTTCCTATAAACCTGCAATATCAAATACTCTCTATGATAGCTCTAGAACATATTGTTATCACATAAAACGTGTTCATAGAGATATACAGGTGATCACTAGAAAGGTCATCAATTTAATATACTAAAGTGCATATTCATGGCATTAATACACCATCTTTAACAGGACAAAAGACTATACAAAGTGGATTTTCGATCATCTGCGCAACTCAACAAATTGTATTTTGCGTGATCTACACATGTTTGCATGGCTATTTCCTTTGAAAGTCACACAAATCGACCATAAGTTAAATTTCATCAACTTTCGGCACATTGATGACCAAAACTTCCATTAGACATAATTCCTAGCTGAAGGACTAAGAGGCATGGAGCCCTTGAACATTGAAAGTTGGCATGACAAGTGGGTTATTTCCTACTCAAGCATGGGAGGCCACACCCAAGTGGCCTCCCTTTTCCCATTGAAATTAGTTTTTATGAAACTTGTTGAAATCCTATAAAAGAGGCCATTAGCATGCACAAAGGAAAAGAAAACCAAAGTAATTTTATGCTAGTTGTATGAGTCTAGATAATCCTCATTTCTCCCAAGATCATCCATAATTTCATAGCCATTGTTGATTTGTGTATTAAACCTCTAACGTATTGAGAGATTTGTACTGCAAGATACCAGATATATAAAATATGCAGAACATGAATGAAATGCTAGAAATAACAGAATAACAGTAAAATATCCAGCATAATCTTCACAATACACATAAATAATATACGAAATAGCAACAAAAATAGCACTTGAACAGAAATAGCACTTGATTCAGATAGCAATGTTCACAGGCCTCTTCGAGGGGGCAACCTCCAATCGAGCAACGCTCTGTTACAATAATATCCAAGCTAGGGTTCTCATACC
>ML781452.1:63406-79042 GCA_009831015.1 Picea engelmannii
AAGATCCTTCTAGAAGCGGAAGATTCTATTAGGTCTTCTTACATCCGCCTAATTCTCTTTTATTGAAAGGTCTTATTAATATTGACCTTTATTACATCCGAATACATTAATCTACCCATGTGCGGGTTAGGACCTTAACATGTACACATCATCACATCATTCCATTTCATTTTGAGAGAGAGATTTTCTAGAAGTGCAAAAAAACCCATCACAAAGAAGAAAGAGAGATCTCATCTTCTCACCAACTACTTTGTAGTTTTGTACTCAAAGATTTTCGATTGGTATAACATATATCACATTGTTTTATTTTTATTCTTACATGATATGATTTTACTTCTTTATTTTTTTTATATTTCTTGTTTTATGGTGTTTCACTAATGTTGACAATTCTCTGTGGTGATAGCTAAGCCTACTCTAACACTCAATTTCCCCTTTTTGCTCACTCAAGTGGAAAAATAGAATGATGACTCCATCGGTGCTCTAAATATTATTTCTTTCATTATAGGCTTCAAGAGCCCCTTCTCTCACTTTTGTGGTTTTGCGGGTCACCAAATCAGCCTACCTGAGCATTTGGACTCTCATTGCTTAAGAATCCATTCAAAATTTTCTTATGTCTCTGGTGACATACTCCACGTGACTTTTAAAAGAATAGCCATGTAGAGGTGTGCAAATTTTTCTTGTCAGTTTGTTCTATCTCTATGCATTCTGTGTACACCAACACAACTACCACCACAATGACCTGCATGGACCCTCTTTTCTCTTAGGTCGAGGGTGTTTTTCACCTCGACTTGCCAATAGGTGTTCAGTTTTTTTTTTTTCAATTTGTAACTGTGAACAATTTTGCTTTGAGTCCATTCTTGCATGATAAATTAGTTAATCTAGATTTTTAGGGAGGATAAAAAGAACCAAAATTTATTATATTGCCACATGGATGACTATTTAAGCATATGAGCTCTTAGTTAGATTTTTTCATCAATCACTTTACTTTTTGGGACTAGGATCTTTCTTGTCTACCTCAAAGTATGATTTTCACTTATCTGTCTCCCTTTAATACAACACATAGTTGTTAAATTAAAAGACACAAGTAAGCACCACAAATGTGCAAGTCTTTTCTTTGATTTTTCTAGAAGTTTTCAAATTCAAACACATAACTAGGTGAAGCTAAATACCTATGCACCTAATAGCTCGTTTTTGAAAAATAAAAACATTAGGGAGCTAAAGATTTGAAAGGACTCCAACTCTCCACATCATTGTGCAACATAGGAAAGTTTTATCTTTTGTAAAGTACACTTAGGACATTAAGGATTGGAAAAGACCACCAAATTTTGACATCTCTTAATATGTAGGTATAGTTTTCCAATCACGCAATGTTGCAAAAACACATTTAAATTTTAATTAGGGAAGAGTAACAGACCCCGCGATGTCCACATGTTGAAAATCTACTCATAAATGTTTTTTTACACAATTTTCACTCTTGCACACATTCACATTTACACACATTAAGGCTTCCAAACTTACTTTTTTCAAAGTATGCTCTCCTCCTTGCACCCCAAATCGATCAAGGAGGACCAAAAAGCCTTAAGTTTTTTCAAAGATTCTTCAACACACCCTTAAGCAACATGATTGGTCCATAACCTCAATTCCATTTTTTTTTAAAACACAACTCTAAGAACTCGCTAAAATCCTCTTTGAGAGGTCACAAAACAAATTTTAGTTCAGATTAAGATTTTGGAGGTAGGTATCCAAAAAAACCCCATCATCACTTTTCATCAGAAACTTAGTAGTTGACTATTTAGGGTACTTCAAATCCTTCCAATCAAGTGTTCCTACACCATAAGGTAGGGAGATACCCGTGAAGGGGTGAAGCTTAGGTCCGATTGTTTTGTGTGAGCCTTTTTTAGCCACCCAACTCTTGTGAGGTATCTTGACCCATGACTGCCATTTGAAGTTGAGAGTCCCCTGTTGTGCTTGAAGAAGGTAACGTAGTGGACAAAAACTAGGATTTTTCTATAGAGGTGGAATTTATGGGTTGCAACTGTACCTAGGTCATATTTTGATTGACTATTGGGAAATATCACCATCTCTTTCAAGATATGCACCCTCTACCCCTCATTATAACTGATCTTTCATACCTTCACTAGCCTCTCTTTCGTTGGGTTCATACCCCATTGTTGAGAGCTACTGGAAGGCATGGTGACATTGAGAGAAAGGACACGAGGTCCATATGACACATGATTTATATTTTTTATTCCCCCTCGTATAACATATCCCACCCTACCAAAAATTTTTTTTACTTTCAAGTTGATTATTTTGTGTTATATCAATTTACCACTAACCATATGCATCTCTGTTCTTTGTTAAAGTAGGCCATTTTCATTTTGGTTGAAAAACATTTGTTAGCTATCCTTTCATTTAAAAAAATCACACACTTTTGCTAGTTGAAAACCATATGGGACCCTATACCTCCTTGGAATTCTATATGCTTGTTTGGACTCCCACGAGTGTTGGGAGGTATTCTTGGTTTTACTGCTAAATTGGCTCAACCTCCCCACTCATCTTTGAGTGCAACAATAATCATTTTAGCCTTTCTTGGTTCCACCTTGCTTGGTGCAACTACCCACAAAAACTCATCAAATAGTTATTCCTCCTTAGGAACCAACTCTTGACCATCACACACAATGGTAGGACCACAAAACCTACCATATTTAGCCTCATTAATATTCCATACTTGACAAAACTCACTAATGAATCAATTTTACACAATGTTGCTTGGCTAAACATGCTGAACAAGCTCTCGTCCGACATTATTAAGTTTGATGGGAAAATGTAAAAAGAGTCGAACAACCATGTCGTGACATTTAACTTATGGTGCTTATCCAACAACATTTCTGATGATTCCATATGCCTAGGGCTATTCCAATGAACCTTAACTGATCACTTCATGAAATAGTACGTGGATGAAAAAATAGGGTTCCATGTGACCTTCACATCTTTAGCCAAGGATTTCTTAGCCTTTTTTCAGTCAATAATATGCCATGGCATTGTCTTGGAGATCCTCTCATATTTTATCCAAACAACTTCCACTCATATCATGGATCACATCCATGAATGACATCGAAGAATAAACCCATGTAAAGTTGAAACCACCCCAGAACTATTCCTAAATTAGATCCTCAAATCCCTAGTTCCCTTCATCTCAAAATATGTGTCCACTACCATACCAAAAACCAAAGAAGAGGCCATAACCAAATCCCAACACTTTGATTTAATATATTCATAGTTTAGATACCTTTATACAGTTTTCCCTGATGCTCCTTGACCTCTACCATCTGGTCAAGGAAAACCTGGAGCATCCCATTCAATAGACGAAATGATTGGGTCCATGATCCACCTCAATATCTATGGTATCCCTAGGCCTTTATAATTTATATGACACTAATCAATACACAAACCCATATGGACCTCCATATTAGAGTAACCCATATTATCCTTTTCTTGATCCCCCACCAAATGTTCTGCCATCACAAGGGAAAAAACATGTTGTTATCATCTTAGCCCAACCTTTGCCAATACAAGATGTTCAAGCATTTGAATAGTGAAATACGGTTAACCTTGCCACTGAGTAGAATAAATAAAAAAAGAAGGAAAAAAATAAAGCCAATGCTAAATAGGGATGGGGGAAAACCCCCAACAATAAAACCCTCCAGATGGGGGAAATTATAATGCTGGTAATAAAAACCAAAACACTGGAAAAAATAATGACCAACAATGACAGGGGAAGAACAACAAACTCATAACCAAATTCCCCTACGCATTATGTAGTGAGTATGGATATTATACCCACCATTGCTCCCAAATCACTGACTTCAAAAGGATGAAGGAATCTATGAACACCCTATTATAACACAAATTGCCACATATATGCATTTGTGACATGGCCCGACCCTTTTTCCTAGCTTGCTAATCAAAATCCCAACTTCCATCATCAAATTCACTTAGAAAAAATGAATTTTGCTTATATCCATGGGTTTCCTTTGTGAAACATGTAGACATCGATGCCTTTCTAGTTTGCAACCCGTGGATGCCCTAAAAAAATGTGAAAAATAAAATAGTTCTACATTTTCAGGAGAGGATTTCGGTTGGGATCATTTCTCAACCTCCCTGATCCCATACCAAAAAGAATTCAACCTCCTTAACCTCTCAAGGATGGTATAAATGCACCATTGGGGGCATGGATAAAAAAAAGGAAGAACTAAAGTGCAAGATCATGCTGGAAAAATTCAGGAAGCTTCCCTATACCCCTTCATTCTCCTAGTAGCATACCATACCTCGAAACTCCTTTTCTAGTGTTCCTTCCTTCTCTATATAGCTACATGGTGTGTTCCTATCCCTGTTGAGTTATCCAAGGAAGAGCCTCACCTCTGATTTGATGCTTGAAGGTATTTGGAGCAACCTAGGGTAGTTGGCTTCAAACTAGTACCAAAGGTTGAATCAGGTTGTAACTATCTTTCTCACATTGTTGTTACTAGAATGGTTCTCTTTCACTCCTATTGTGTGTTTATTGATTCATTGTATTGTTATATGCTAATGTATTTCATATATACTTGAATATATGCACATTATATATGATATTTTAATGTATAACTACCTTTTAGCATCCTATTCTTGGTTTCCTATTGCAGGCTAGTTCCGATAGAGATCAGGAGCACTTCAAGAAGCGAGAGCGAAAATCGACATCAAATGAAGGATTTAAGGTGTGAGGCATCTCCTTCTTTATTTCTCTCTCTCCTTATAAAAAATAGTTATTTATTTTATGCATTGATATAGATGAGGATAGGTTCTATCTTATGAATTTGGGTTTTCTCTGTCGTGACTTGACCCAAGGTCACGGGGGAAATATTCCTTAAACACACCCAAGGACCCCTTACCCCATAGGGTGCTCTACAAGTTCAACAGAAAGTACCTCAATCAATTCCATCATCAATGAATGGTCACTACATAGCAAGAATATGGTTCCTCCAACTAGAATATGGGACAATACCCCATCTTGGGACAATATTAACTCGTCAATTCTTCAACCCGTACCATTCTCATGGTGTATGAAAACATCATTCTTCATACTCACAACCATCAATATAACACACCTCTTGACTCTTGTTGGCACAGGGGCAGACCCAAGGTTCAATTCTACAATAATGCACCAACAAAGCCCTAACTACTGGCCCTTTCGGCAACACTTGCGAAGCAGATGAAGTCTCACCCGAGGTAGAGGCAGGGGTGGTTGCAAGACTCGGGTGTATGCAACTTTAGTTGGGACACATATCTATGATTATAATACTTAATACATCTCTTAGCACCATCAATTTCTTAATATGTAATCACTATTTCACTTCGCTGATACAACAGAGCTTCACAACATTCACATTAATCTACAGTATTCAAGAACTTAGCATATACAAATGGATCAGAATGAGCACATGAAGCACCAAGCATGACTATTTAGATCATATCTATCATTCTCACATATAATAAGCACAAAGCATAAATATATCTATCTAAACATATCATAGCACTTAACATATAACATATGAACACATCAAGACAAAGCACAAAACACATAACAAAGTGTTTACGTGGTTCACCCCCACCCTGGGGCTATGTCCATCAACTCTTCTTCTTTATTTGTCTTTGATCAACCGATTACAAGCACAAAGCCATCAAAACCCTCATTCCACATAGGACAAAAGATCTGCACATCTCGCTAGATCCTTCTTCCTTGTGCTACAACACTAAGCTCTCCACAATCTTCTACAAGGATTTGCACTTAGCTCTGTAAGTCTCTTATATTCATGCACAAAGCACTTATAGACTCTACTCACACTTAGCATATATTCACATCACATAGATGCACTATTCTCTTCCTTCTTGCATTTGCTATCCTTCTATTTATGCATACAAAATAGGCCTAAACATGGGTAAACCCATGGGCCGACATCCCATTCCTGTTACATATTCCCAAAAACCCAAAAAGGGGTTGAGATCCTGTGATCTCTGCTTTTCCTTGCGCTCCTCCTTTGACAGGCTGTCGAAGTCTCAAAATAGGTCAACATGACCAAGGAACTCCCAAAACTTGGTCAAGGGCCAACAACTCTACTTCAACCACATTAGATGTACCCCAATTACCAGCAGGTACCCCTTTGATGATCCCACATCCCTATGGTGATCCTACCCCACATGTACCAAGAGCACCTCTACGATGCACTGTTCATAATCCACATGCCAGGGCATCATATAGATTCTTGCACACTTATAGAGTCTTTCATACTTATATACAAATATACATTCAGTTTTAATCAAAATTTGCAAAAATTTACAGGTACTCCTCCCACATAGTCTCCTCATGCTTCCATATGGTATATTTAGGGCTGTAGCAGATCCATTGAACCTTTACTAGGATGATGGATTTATTCCTAGGCACTTTGAATTTTTTGTCAGGGATGCGTACTGGTTACACCCAAATGCCCCCTTTGTGCTCCACCTGTATCACAATCCAATGAATCACATGGTTAGGATCATGCACACATTTGTTTAATAAAGACACATGAAACACATTATGAATTATCATGAATGCATGCAATGCAAACATATATGCAACTGAACCTATCTTGTCTAAAAATTCAAATGACCCATAGTATCTTGCTACCAACTTTGGGAGACTTCCCAATCTTAGTGAGCTCCTCTTAGGATTTACTTTTAAAAACACATGCTCACCCACTTTGAATTCCCTGTATGTCTTGATTTTATCTGCATAACTCTTTAGTCTGTCCTGCGAAACTTGTTAGTATAGGATTTAGTCCTGTCATCAGTTAGGAAATCGTTGAGACCACAAAATCTGACTTGGACAACTTAATAGTAGAGGAGACAATTCTCATGGTTGATTGCATAGAAATGGCCTTTTAAATTTCATGAAAAAGGGAGGAAAATGGAAAAATTTAGGGTCTTTGAGTGCTTAAGTTCATCCTAGGCACTTTTCAATATACAAAGTATGGCATATCATAGCTTTAAAATATTGATTCATTGACATAGGGAGTTTTTTCATGGGAATAGGGGCCAAGAAACCAAGCACTAGTAGATATACGGGGCTCGATCATTAGATGGATAGAAGCAAGGTGAATCAATGAGTTATAACCAATGTCATGCCATGAACATGCATGAAATATAACAAGATCGATCGACGTGGCAATGGTTTATATGGACACATGACACTTGATTTATGGTGTTTCCTAACAAGGGAATAGAAGTGGAAACCACCATCGTTGGGGCATGACAACGGTTTTTTGGTTTGACCAAACCACCCATTGCCTCCAATGCAAAGCACACTCCTATGGAGTTGAATCATCACTCCACCATAGACACCCAGACATGAAGAATATAGAGTGGCATGCCAACATGGAACTCATCGAGACAAATCAATGACTGCCACCTGGACAAAGGGACCCACCGAGGATACAAGAAATTACCTCGATCCCAGTGACATGTAGCCTACTCCCCTACCGCACAGATAATAACATGGACTAGTATGAAGCTCCCACGTTTCCATGGGACCTTGCTAATGCCAGTAATGATGTCACTCAAAATTTCGTGCCCTACCCAAATTTTCAAAAAGGCTTAAGCCAAAGGGAAAATGATGTGTGGCCTTAAAAAACATAGAAAAGGGGTTTCGATAGGCTGTGGAATATGTGATGAAGCTGGTGTGCCAAATAAACTGAAGGATTAAAAAAACCATAAAAAGACATGTGGCCTCACGTATGGATATCATTTCCAATCATTGTGTTTTCAGATATAGTCAATGAAGGACATGAATCATTGGCCACACTTGCACACCTGAGAAAGCTCCAGATCTAAAGTACCATAGTTGGGTGTAAAACTCATTCTACCCCCAATAAAAGCCTCCCCAAATATGTGTCAAGGCCTTATAAGAGAAAAACCCTGGAGCATAAAAAACCAATATGTGAGCAGTTCAACTTCTACGGTGAGTTACTTGGATGCCAGGTGTCACAAAGGATGAACCACTTGCATGGTTTCTCCCCTCAGGAGAGACCAATCAACCATCCTGGATACAAATGTGTGAGAAGTTTCTTTTGCCATGGAAAAGGAGGGTAAGGTTCCTCTCTTCTCTCACTGAATTAGATATGAGAGTAGTAGGAAATCCTATAGTTCATCGTAAGGTGTAGTTTCACTATCTGATCAATACCCATTGAATCTTGAGGCAGAGGAATCAGGGAGTTGATCAAGTGTGCTCTGCATTGTTGAGTGATCATGGCCAAGAGGAAACGACTAGGTATTCCTCCATCCAGTCGATGACCTCTACTGTTCAAATGTTGAACTTTTCCAATGCATCAGTCCTACTGAATTGAGCCACTTAGAAGAATCTAAACATAAGCTCAATTGGACAAATGGATTCCTCCTCATAACACCTCAACATGTTTTCACTCTGGTGGTAAAAACAATTTTTACCTAGTAAAATTTTTTTAGAAAACTAGAGGCAATATCAAGAATGGGAAAGTTGTATCCAAATACAGAAGTAGTATTGGATCGAATGAATGGTTTTCTCATAATTAAGGCATCTATAAAAAGGGGATAAGACACTCATTTTTAGTGTCGACACTTTGGGGAATTAAAGAGTTTATTATACTCAAATTTGTTTCATCAAAATATCTAAAGTATAGAAATATGGTTAAGGTACCAGGCCTCAAGAGATTCATCCCCTGCATTATGTTTTAGTTTGTAACTCTTCTTTTTTTTGCGTATGTCTTCCTGTAAAGAAACCTCTCCCATTTTGGCTTCTTGTATCAAATATGATTAATAAAATCTTGAGAAACATATTAAGCACCATATTCACTATGACTGTATGATGTTTTGTCATGGCATATAAGTGATTTCCTCTTAACAAATGACCATTTCTTGTCATTTCTTTATGCATTTAAATGTTATGCAGAGGGTGCCTCCATGTATTTGAATGCATGAATATGTATAATTGTTTTGAAGCATGTTTCCATAGATCTGTATACATTTATTAGAACTATTGAATTCTTAATTTCTCAACACATTGTTCTTTTTTCCATAAACTATAATATTCATTCTCAACAGTGCCTTGTATGTTTACTTTTTTTTTCTTCTAATCCACCCACTCATTCACCTTGAAATCTTAATTGTCTGAAACACTCATGGGCACATGCCTCTTGAGGTTGAGATTTTTTATCATTTGAGATGATACTATTTGAGGGATGAGATATTTGAGAGAGAGAGAGAGAGAGAGAGAGAGAGAGAGAGAGATAATTAATGTTGCACAATATTTATTTGTTGCACATATGGATTTAAGACTCATTCTGAGTTTTGGCCCCTAGGTGCCTTGCCATCGTTCCAATAGCATCCTGGAACATCTCAAGGAACAACATCAGAAATGGAGCTATTGCTGGAGACACAATTTGAAGCTATTTTTCCTTGAGATATGACATTGTGAGTTCTGATCCTTGATGGTGAAAAAAGCCTCATACATATGGCTATTAATCTTTCATCTAACGACTTCAAAGAAGGAAACATGACATCCACCAGAATATATAACAAAGGAGGAAAATATTATGTAGCATCCATAAATGCCACAATTTCAAAGGCAAATCCACAATGAGTGTCTCTTTCTTTGTATTTGCATTTCCATAACAAAAGAAAATAGAGAAGAGCATAAGACTCACCTTCTAGATGGGTTTTCTCCTGTATTGGGTTTCCTATGATATATCTTGTGTTCCTTTTTGTGTGGATTGTGGGTTATTTTGTTCACTTCTTTCATTTTCGTATTTCAATTATTTCATAAATTGAAGCAAAGCTAGTAATTTATTAATCTAGGATATAAGGAAAATGAATTTTCATAGTCTAAGATTTTAGGATATTATAAGATCTATTGTGATGAATCCTTCAAGTGCAATATCCATGGTAGTTTACAGATCACCAATAAACCTCTTTTTCTACAAATAAAAACTCTTTACTGTATGTAATATTAATATATGGAGAATATTCATTGGTTAATGACATATTGAGAGTTCCCTTGTACATGTGAAAATCACATAAGTCTTTTCACATTTCTAAAGGTAAATCCTTTATATCCACAAAATACAAAGTTTCCATATTGTAACATCCCCTCTATAATCCCTAGTTTAATTAATGCATAATGTAGATATGAATGTGGCTATGGTCAAACGATGTAATATGCAAATTTATTTCTGAATTTTATTAAATAAAATGTGATGCCAACTGTTGGGGGACATTGATAGAGACATGGGATGATTAATACACAAGAGAGGGGAGGTTTTAAGAGAATGTATAAGATATTGGGTCCAAGTGGGGAAATACCCATGTATATTAATTAAAACTTAGTTCCTAAACTTGTTATTGGTGTATGAACCTTCCATTTTTCTGATTGAGTGTTCCAAAATCCAATCATTAAACACACGTAAGAGGGTTGGTGTGAAAAGTCACATCCCATAATTATGAGAGCATTGGGGATGAGTATAATCAACATTGGGGAGTATGAGAGTCAACTTGCATTAGGGGAAAGGAAACTTGTATGGGAAATGAGAGAAGTTTTTACATGCATATTTTGAGACAACAAGACAGAGAAGAATGATGGAACTTGGAGGAAACAATGGTGGACATGTTATTAGTTGTTAGGATCTGTTGAATATTGAAGAAGCAAGTTTTTAATATTGCAAAAGAATCAAATTTTTAGGCTTGAAGAGTGAACTCCTATGTGTGAGTTTCCTTGAGTTTCTCAGTAGTGAGATTCTTTGTTAGATGTTCTAGAGATACCTTGATAAATGAATGGGATGAACGATGGATTGAGCGTATTGAAGGGGTAAATTACTTGGGTTGGGTAGGTCAAGAGGAAGAGAATTGGTGGAAATTGGGATAGTCGTAGGATAATACTAGTGGGTTGTGTGATTATCTAAGTTATGAGTGGACAGTAAGAGACACCCTCTTTTGTGGATTCCTATCTCCATCTTAGGGGTGACTTGCTATTGAGATCTAGAACAACAAGTCTATAGTTAGGTGGAACGTCCATCCGAAGAGGCTGGTTTCACAATTGTTCAGAAAGATAAGTGTTTTATCCATTCTTTGTGTTTCATTATGAGTTTTAATTGCTATGCATTAAATCTGTATATGAAGATGGTTTTATATGTTGTTGGATGAAGTTAATTTGCTGCATTCATATCTATTTCAGTAGGTTGTAGATATTTTTAAATTAATGATAGCAGAATGGTTAAATTTGTGTGTATTCCTATAGATGGTAGGCAACATGACTATTTGGATTTTTTATTTTTATTTTTATGTGTATTCCACAAGTAATGTTTCCCAGTTAAGTTGGGGGACATTACAAATTGGTATTAGAGATCAAGGTTCGACATCGAGCTTGTATGGGCCAAGACCTGTACAAATTTGGAAGAAATTCACCATTGTAGAGTTCATCTGTGAAGGATTTGGGGAAATTGGAGAAAACAGAGTGAAAGCCCCAAATTTATGAGCACATTCAAGTTTAAATTTCCCTCAAAATCATCTAATAGGTGATCAAGGAAATCAATCTGCAGGTTGTAGAGCTAAATTCGACTTGGAAGGTCAAAAATTATGTTTTAATGGCATTTGAAGAAGTTGGAAACATTTAGTGAATGGACGATTGAGGTTCATTTTTGGAGTTTGGAAAAATGGGAAAATTGATGGTCAAGTTTCATGTTTGGATTTTGGGAAAATGAAGCGGATCAATCATCAAGATTTTTTTTCGGAGTTTGGAAAAATGAGAAAATCGACGGTTGAGATTCATTTTTAGAATTTACTAAAATGGAGTAGATCGATGGTCGATGTTCATTTTCGAAGTTGGGAAAAGTATGTTGAATCAATGGTCAATATCATTTTAACTTAGATATCGATGACCCAGATTCATCCTAAATTTTGGTCAAAAAATTATAAGTATCGAAGTTTGGAAAAATTCATGAGTGAATTTAGTCAACCAAGAGAAATTGTTGATCGCCGATGGTCAGGTCAGAGAAATTGACAAAATGTTTTCACTCAGCCAAGAGAAATCAATGATCATTGATGATAGTGTTGGTAGAATTGACAAAATATTTGGTTCATCTAAAAGAAATTGATGATCGTTGATGTAGGGAAAGAGGAGGATGACATGTCATGCTACATTAGCATACACATGTCATGCCCTATCGACATCTATATTTCATGCCACATTAACCAATTTGGTATGTTAGAATCCACGTGCCATGCCATGTAAACATCCATGTGTCATGCCACATTATCCTAGTTTCCACATCACCAAGAGGAATTGTCGATCATCGATGGTCGGGTCAACAAAATCAGTGAAGTGTTTCATCCATCCCAAAGAAATTGTCAATCGTTGATGGTCAAGTGATGCAGGAGCATCACAAAAAACAAGCGAGCGTGGGACAAAACACCGATGCATTTTGGCACATGATGAATTGTTTGAAATGTTTTGAAGTTGATGCGCCAAACTTAAATGTAATAGTTAAGAAAGAGCGTACTTGTAGATTGTAATCAGACCTTGAGCGCCCCGCTCTCGTCTGAAGGACTAAGAGGCATTTATGCTAGTAAATGTAAGAAGGTAGCTTTGAATTCTTAGATTAGACAGTTTTAGGAGCCCAAGGGAAAATGGATATAGACACCCTCACTTGTATCATTGTAACATTAGCATCATAATCGATCAAGAGAGCATAGAGAAGAAGAAGCAGAGAGCTGTGTAGAAAAACCCATGTACAGAAGTTCTGGATTAATACAAAGATCTTTAGTTCAGACTCAAGGTGTTCAATTTCTTTTTGTGTTTGTACATGCTAATTGATATGTGCTTGTTTACTCTCTGGTATGCATTTGCTTTGATGTGTGAATGTACGATTTCATGTTGAATGTATGAAATCTGAAGAGAGGGAGAGTAAAGAATGAATTTCAATTGTTTCTCTGTCTGAGCAAGAGGTTTCCTGCAAGGAGTGCAGTGAAATTGTCCGCAAGGTGTGCGTTGACAGTAGTCAGAGTTCATCTCTGAAAGCTCAGAAGGGATAGAATTGTTCTCATTCTCACAGGAGTGCAAGTTAAGCACAGGAGCCGTGCAAAGTGTGTGCTAGCTGAGAAGAGTCTCAGAGTTTGCAACCCGAGGGAGCTGTTGAAAGACTGCTATTGTAGAGAGTGCACAGAGTCGAAGAGGTTAAAATACTTGGAAGTATTTGAAGAATTGCCACAAGGAGTGCATGTAGGAGTCTTCTTGAAGACTCGAGTTGTGGAGAAAGCTCAAGAGGGATAGTGCCTTGAAGAGTTGTAAGAAGGCGCAAGGACGTTGTTTTGCAGGTGGATAAGTTTCATGAAAGAATACTTTGTTCATTTCGTAGGAATCGTCAAGGAGGAATTAGACGGTCGGAATTCTCCGAGGGGAATTTGCGAAGTCCCGAGAACCGTCAGATCTTGCAAAGGAGAAAGAAGGTTACGATGAGTGTTTTTCTAAGTGCAAACTCAGGAGAAATTGGGCCGTAGGATTTGAACCAACAGGGGCCGTTGGATCACTCACGAAATCTCATTTCGGGGTTTCGTGAGTTAGAGAACTGAAAGCCTTGCCTCAAGATTCGCGAGGTCGCGAAAGGCGAAGTCCCGAAGGGGCGAAAGGGTTTGTGTGGGCCAGTTATTGGTGAAGCACATTTGAACTCGGTATTTTGGGGTTTCGTGGGTTGAAGAGCCAAAAGTTCAGTATCGCGAAATCTAAAACTCTAAAAAGGTGGGAAATTCCATCGTGGGACCCACATTGACAACGTGTCGGAATTTCAGCATTTCAGCATACCGGAGGATAAGAGGTCGAGACTTTTGTCCTGAAAGTCCTGAAGTCGCAAAACCGCGCGAGAATCTGAGCCGTCCGTTAGAAGGAGGATACGTGTCGTGAAATCACCCATATCGGGGATTTGGACATTGGAGGTTAGAAAGGGAAGTCCTTCAACTTCGCGAGTGGCGGAGTTGCGAGAAAATTGCAGCCGTTCATCAGAGGAGGACAAGTGGCAGAGATCTAGGGATCTCGCAAACTCAGAGGTTTGCAGGGTGAGAGCCCAAGAGTTGGGTGCTCCAAGTTGCGAAGTCACGAAATCGCATGTAGTGAGAATGCGAGAGGAAAAGTCGACATTGTTTCTCGGGGTTTTGTGAAAGGAAGGTGCCAAGGTTGGATGCCACAACATGCGAAGTGCTGAGTAGCGAGAGGATATTGCGTGAAGCTTAGCCGGTGGTCACGCATAGGGGGCACCGACGAAAGAAGAGATATACCCATTTTGAGATCTCGGGTATCGCGAGATTGGAGAGGAAGAGTCGGGAGTCATGACTCGCAAACTCGCGAGATTGTGAGCTGCGACAAGGACCTGTGGATCAATAAATTGCAGATTCCAGTAGGAAATCGAAAGGAGCCACTTTGGATCAAGGGGATAGAGAACGATCCTGTGAGCGGATCTCGGTTCGAGGGCTGATAGGTCTACGTCAGTGTGGTATCAGATCTTGACTCTGTTTGTATATTTTAGACAAGGAAAGCGAGAAAGAAAATCTCAGCCATGCCACTAAGAAGAAGGGATAGGAAAACACCCAATCCACCAGAGGAAAGGGAAATGCCAAGAGGAAGGGGTAGGCAAGTGCCAAATCCAGCCATGGAGAGAGAGATGCGTGACATACGTGCCAGACTCGTGGACATGGAGACAACTCATAGGTTCATAGTTGGTGTTGGAGATGTCAGTGAGTCTGAAAATGAAAATGAAGCTGGACATGAAGGAGAAGAGGTCACAGCAGAAGATGCAGCAAATGAACACCTACTTAGGGCTATTGCAAGAATGGGTGCTAGAGAAAAAATGGACATTCTAGTATATGAAGGAAATATGGATCCTGAAGAGCTTCTAGACTGGATTAGAGCTCTGGACACATATTTTGACTATGAAGATGTCGAAGAGGACAAAAAGGTCAAACATGCTGTCACAAGATTGAAAGGACATGCAACATTTGTTGAGATAATGTAACTGTGAAGAGCATTCTTATTATTATTTTGTTATTGGATTAAATCCTCATTGCATATTAATCATGTCATTATTATTATTGTTGTTATTGGATTAATCCCCATTGTGGATTAATCATGTTGGTAATTGTATAAGGACCAAATCCCCTTTTGTGGATTGGCCATCGGACAATTACAAAGGGTAGAATAAGAAGTCGGCCCAATAGTTATTATTGAAGACCCAGAATTAATTAAAGGTGGGTTTACCCACCTAGAGTGAGAGGTCGGCCTTTCCAGATTGTGACCTTTCACATGTGCCAGTTTGATATAAATAAGAGGCTAGCACCTCACTTCTAACACATAGCAACTCACTTGCTCATTCTCTTATGAGGCAAGCTGCAGTTACAAGTTGGAGAAAGGAGAAGAAGAGTGGCGCATCTCTTGGGGAGGACTTTCTGTATTGGTTTGAGTTATCTCTTGAACATTGTATAAGCTATTTATGATAAGGAAGTTTTTGCTGGGTTTTCTTCCCCTAGAGGGTTTCCCAGGATAAATGTTGT
>ML781452.1:94911-122679 GCA_009831015.1 Picea engelmannii
CATCTCTAGGTTTTATTTCCTATGGCTTTTATCTTTTACCAGCTACTTTTACCCCTTGGGCCTTTAGCCCCTTCTTCCCACAAGACAAAGTGTAACCCTCAAAGGTCATCCTAATGACTGGACTAAGGGAATGAGATAGATGTGTGGGATATAAGATGTAAAATGATAACATGGTGGGAGCAGATGACGGCTCTACAAATCCCCCTTGGTGGCTAACCAGAACCCATGAACATCAACTTGCTAAGTCACCCTATCAATCACCCCAACAATGGTCAAGTGGATTAGTGTAAGGTCCAAGCAGTCATCAGAAATGAAAGGAACCTAATGCATATATAAGAGGGTTATAACGATCAAATATGACACATACCATGATACCTCAGACCAATTACCTCATGGAGAAAGAGTCCTCTCCGATGCAAGTCCAATCCGGTGGTGATGGAAGCCGCTGCTGCTTAACAGGACAAGTCTGGCGAAGATGAAGAAAGATGGGCCCTCTAGGGCCATGATTAGGTCAATCCTGCTCTTAGTACTTCATGTCTAGGATCTGTGGGCCTCGAGACATGATCTCCTAGTTATCCCTAGATATCGGGGATAACAGGTCCAAAGGAACAATCTTTTTCGGACTGCTTTCAAAACCAAATATAGGGTATGCAAAGTCATTGTGGATAGTGATAGAATAGATAATCTCATTTCTACAGAGATGGTAGAAAAGATGGAGTTGGAGACTATTGAACATCCAAGTCCATACAAAGTTTCATGGCTACAAAAAGGACATCAGGTAAATGTCACTAAACAATGTTTAGTTGAGTTTAAAATAGGTGGGTATAAAGATGAAATACTTTGTGATGTTATTCCCATGGATGTTTGTCATCTATTGTTGGATAGACCATGGAAATATGACAGAAATGTGATTCATGATGGGAGGAAGAACACATACACCCTAGAGAAGAATGGAAGAACTCACATGTTGTTGTCGATTAAGGACAAAGAGGTGAAACCTGAAGTAAGCAACACTGTACTTCTCATGAGTGGGAAGGAACTTCTTACAGAGGTTAAGAAGAAGGAGGAATCACAATTCATTGTGGTTAGGAAGCCTAAAATTGTTTTAACTAGTACAAGGGTAGATGATTTACTGGAAGAGGTTCATAAACTGTTGGAAGAGTTTGCTGACATAGTAGTGGATGAACTACCTCGTTCATTACCACCGATCAGAAGTGTGAGTCATCATATTGATCTCATACCTGTAGCTAGTTTACCAAACAAAGAAACGTACAGATTGGCGCCACAGGAGAATGAAGAAGTCAAAAGACAGGTCCAAGACTTAATGGACAAGGGGTTGGTTAGAGAAAGCTTGAGTTCGTCTGTTGTTCTGACAATGCTCAGTCCAAAGAAAGATGGAGGCTGGAGGATGTGTACTGACTTAAGAGTGATCAACAAGATAACCATCAGGTACAAATTTCCATTGCCAAGGATGGATGATTTGATGGATTGCTTGAGTGGAGCCAAATTTTTTTCGAAGATTGATTTGAAAAGTGGATATCACTAGATTCGTATGAGAGAAGGTGATGAATGGAAGACAACCTTCAAGAATAATGAAGGATTGTATGAATGGCTTGTTATGCCATTTGGCTTAACGAACATGCCAAGTGCTCTCATGAGGTTGATGAATGAAGTCCTGAAGGGTTTCATCAGAACATTTTTCATTGTGTATCTTGATGACATACTGATTTTCAGTAAAACAGAGGCAGATCATTTGAAACATTTGGCTACAGTGATGAAGAGGCTACAACAAGAGAAGCTACTGATAAACATGAAGAAATCCTCATTCATGAAGACATAACTCATTTATTTGGGGTTTGTTATTTTTGCAGACAAGTTGAGGATGGATCCAGATAAAGTGGAGGTGATTAATAATTGGCGATTGCCAAAGAGTATATTTGAGGTTCGAAGTTTTCATGGATTGGCTAGTTTCTACTGAAATTTCATCAATAATTTCAGTGGAATTAGTGCACCGATGATGGACACAGTGAAGAAGAGACACAAGTCTTTTCACTGGAAAGAAGAGGCGGAGAAAAGCTTCAATTTATTGAAATGGAAAATCATGGAACAACCAATTCTTGTGTTACCTGATTTCAAAAAGACATTTCAAGTAAAATGTGATGCAAGTGGATTTCCAATAGGGGCAGTCTTGAGCCAAGAAGACAGGTCGATAGCATACTTCAGCAAGAAGCTGAATGAAGTGAAAGTGAAATACTCCACCTATGACAAGGAGTTCTATGCTATTATTCAGGCATTGAAGAAATGGAGATACTATTTTATTCCTAAGGAGTTTGTCTTATACAGTGACAATCATGATTTGCAATTTGTGACTCAATAGGAGAAGTTGAATCAAAAACATGTTAAATGGGTTGAATACATGTAGAAATTTACTTTTGTAACTAAGCATATTTATGGAATTTCTAACAAAGTTGCTGATGCTTTGAGCAGGAAATGTTTGCTGTTGTAGGAGTTCAGAGTCAAAACACTGGGTTTTGAATATCTCAGGGACATGTACAAAGATGATCCAGATTTTAAGGAGGCATATGAAGCAACTAAGAATCCAATTCTCAGGGACAGAAGCTAGTGGATAGAATACATGATCCAGGAAGGATTACTGTTTAAGGGTAATCAACTTTGTATTCCAAAATGCTCCATGAGGGAGAATCTGCTGAAGGAGAAACACAGTGGAGGATTGGCTGAGCATTCCGATCATGAAAAGACGTTATCAAAGTTAAATGAGTCATATTTTTGGCCAAGAATGAGAGAATACGTCAAAAGATTCATGGACAGATGCAGAATTTGTCAGCATTCAAAAGGAAAGAGGCAGAATGTAGGCTTATATCAACCGTTACCCATGCCTGAGAGGCCATGGGATGCAGTAAGCATGGACTTCATATTGGGGTTGCCAAGAACACAAAGAGGGTTTGATTCAATCTTTGTGGTAGTGGATAGATTTTCTAAGATGGCACACTTCATACCATGCCAGAAAACCAGTGACACAACTCACATTGTGAATCTGTTTTTCAAAGAAGTCATTTGACTTCATGGCTTACCAAGGAGCATAGTTTCAAATCGAGACACCAAGTTCGTGGGACACTTCTGGAGAACCTTATGGAAAAATTTGGGAACAAACTGGTCATTCATTTCAGCTTATCATCCTCAGACGGATGGATAGACAGAAGTTGTGAACAAAAGTTTGGGAGACTTGCTGAGGAGCTTGGTGATAGAACACCATAGTCAGTGGGACAATATTCTGCCACAGGCGGAATTTGCTTACAATGATTCAATCAACCAAAGAACAGGGCAGAGTCCATTCCAAATTGTTTATGGGATGCATCCAAGAGGAGTTTCATAATTGAGATATTCAGAACAAAATGCAACTAGAAGTGCTAGTGTAGAGGATTTCGCAGAAGCGATGAAGGAACTTCACAGCCAGGTGAAGGAGTGATTGCAGAACTCGAGCCAAGAGTATAAGCGCAGAGTAGATCAACACAGGAGACAACTTCAATTTGAGGTTGATGATTTGATTCTGGCACATCTGAGAAAGGAAATATTCCCAAAGGGGACATATAACAAACTGAAGATGAAGAAGATCAGACCATGTAAGGTCTTGAAGAAAATTGGGGCAAATGCTTATGAGATTGAATTACCAGATGGGATCGGAATTTCTCCGATATTCAATGTCTCAGATTTGTACCCATACAAAGCTAAGGAAGCAGGGACAAGTGATGAACAACTAGAGGTTCAATGGACTAAATAGATGCTAGTTGCAGAGAAACCACAGATGGAAAGTATATTGGACAAAAGAGTTAGTAAGAGGAATAGAAGAAGGGAATATTTTGAATACTTGGTCAAATGGAAGGGACATCTAGTTGAATATGCTAGATGGGAGAATGAAGCAGAGATCCAGAAGCATGGACAGACCATGCGAGAGCTCATGGACAGGAGCCCATGAAAATTTTCAAGCGAGGGAGTATGATGCAGGAGCATCACCAACAACAAGCGAGGGAGTATGATGCAGGAGCGTTGCCAACAACAAGCAAGCGTGGGACAAAACACTGACGCGTTTTGGCACATGATGAATTGTTTGAAATGTTTTGAAGTTGATGCACCAAACTTAAATGTAATAGTTAAGAAAGAGCATACTTGTAGATTGTAATCACACCTTGAGCGTCCCGCTCTCATCTGAAGGACTAAGAGGCATTTATGCTAGTAAATGTAAGTAGGTAGCTTTGAATTCTTAGATAGAAAGTTTTAGGAGCTGGAGGGAAAACAAATATAGACACCCTCTCTTGTATCATTGTAACATTACCAGCATAATTGATCAAGAGAGCATAGAGAAGAAGAAGCAGAGAGATGTGTAGAAAAACCCATGTACAAAAGTTATGGATTAATACAAAGATCTTTAGTTCAGACTCAAGGTGTTCAATTTCTTTCTGTGTTTGTACATGCTAATTGATATGTGATTTTTTACTCTCTGGTATGCATTTGATTTGATGCGTGAATGTACGATTTCATGTTGAATGTTTGAAATCTGAAGAGAGGGAGAGTAAAGAATGAATTTCAATTGTTTCTCTGTCTGAGCAAGAGGTTTCCTGCAAGGAGTGCAGTGAAATTGTCCGCAAGGTGTGCGTTGACAGTAGTTAGAGTTTGTCTCTGAAAGCTCAGAAGGGATAGAATTGTTCTCATTCTCGCAGGAGTGCAAGTTAAGAATAAGAGTCGTGCAAAGTGTGCGCTATCTGAGAAGAGTCTCAAAGTTTGAAACCTGAGGAAGTTGTTGAAAGACTGCTATCGCGGGGAGTGCACAAAGTCGAAGAGGTTCAAATACTTGGAAGTATTTGAAGAATTGCCGCAAGGAGTGCGTGCAGGAGTCTTATTGAAGACTTGAGTTGTGGAGAAAGCTCAAGAGGGCTAGTGCCTTGAAGAGTTGTAAGAAGGTGCGACGACATTGTTTTGCAGGTGGATAAGTTTCATGAAAGAACACTTTGTTCATTTCACAGAAATTGTCAAGGAGGAATTGGACGGTCAAAATTCTCTGAGGGGAATTCTTGAAGTCCTGAGAACCGTCAGATCTTGCAGAGGAGCAAGAAGGTTACAGTGAGTGTTTTTCTAAGTGCAAACTCAGGAGAAATCAGGCTGTAGGATTTGAACCAATAGGGGCCGTTGGATCACTCACGAAATCTCATTTCGGGGTTTTGTGAGTTGGAGAACTGAAAGCCTTGCCTCAAGATTCATGAGGTCATGAAAGGCGAAGTCCCAAAGGGGAGAAAGGCTTTGTGTGGGCCAATTATTGGTGAAGCACATTAAAACTCAGTATTTCGGGGTTTCATGGATTGAAGAGCCGAAATTTCAGCATTAGGATCCACGAAGTCGCAAAGTCCGAAACTCTAAAAAGGTGAGAAGTTCCATCATGGGACCCACATTGACGACGTGTCAAAATTTTGACATTTCGGCATATCAGAGGATAAGAGGTTGAGACTTTTGTCCTGAAAGTCCCGAAGTCACGAAACCGCGAAAGAATCTGAGCCATTCATTAGAAGGAGGATACGTGTCGTGAAATCACCCATATCGAGTATTCAGACATCGAAGGTCAGAAAGGGAAGTCCTTCAACTTCGCGAGTGGTGAAGTCGTGAGAAAATTGCAACCGTCCATCGGAGGAGGACAGGTGGCAGAGATCTAGGGATCTCGCGAACTCGGAGGTTCATAGGGTGAGAGCCTAAGAGTTGGGTTCTCCAAGTCGCGAAGTCGTGAAATCGCAAGTAGCGAGAACGCGAGAAGAAAATTCGACATTGTTTCTTGGGGTTTTGTGAAAGGAAGGTGCCAAGGTTGAACGCCACAACATGCGAAGTGCCAAGTAGCGAGAGGATCTTGCGTGAAGCTTAGCCGGTGGTCATGCGTAGAGGGCGCCGACAAAAGAAGAGGTACACCCTATCGTGAGATTGGAGAGGAAGAGTCGGAAGTCACAACTCGTGAAATCGCGAGATTGCGAGCTACGAAAAGGACCCGTGGATTGATAAATTGCAGATTCCAGTAGGAAATCGAAAGGAGCCGCTTTGGCTCAAGGGGATAGAGAACGATCCTATGAGTGGATCTGGGTCCGAGGGCAGATAGATCTATGTCATCAAGTCAGTAAAGTCAGTGAAGTGTTTCATGCATCCGAAGGAAATCACTGATCGATGATGTTTGGGTTGGAAAATTTAGCGAAGTCTTGCAATTCAGTTGTCAAAGGAAACTATCGATCGTCAATGGATTTTCAGATGGTGGAAAATGGATAGTCCATATTGCATTTGAGTGTCAATAAATGACAGAGATTCATCTGTGGGATTAGGAAAAGTTTAGCAGATTGAAAATTGGGATTAATGTTGATTTTGAGATCAATAGTTTGGATTAAAATACTTTTATAATAATAAAGTAATCATTTTTTTACGAAAATTTTCAAATTTTTGAAGGTCATCAACTTGTAGGAGCATTTTGAGGCCCTAAACAACCATTTTAGGCATTCAAAATCAAGAGAAATGTGTGTACCTATGGTACACATAGTCTCTACTACTTAAAATGAAAGAACTCAAAAAGACCTTTCCAACAAGTTATTCTGAGCGTAAAATATAACTAGTATGAAGAAGTTACAACTAAAACAGTGCAGGGTATATTTTTGACCCCAATTTACCTCCATAGGGCACAAATCCTTACTCAAAAGTTTGTTTGGGACACACACATAGTCTATGGAAATCCCATGGACCATAGAAGACATCCATGGAACTATATTTGGAATCTAGGTACTTGAAATTGTACATGATGGAAGAGAAGACACCTGTAGTAGTAAGGGGTAAAAATGAGAAATGGTCTAAAATTTCACATACCATAGATATAAGCTCGGAGCTCAGATTTGAGAAAACGAGTAGTCAATAGAAAGGCCTCAAGGAGGAGAAGCCATATATCAACCCAAAATTTTGAATTAATCACTACAATTTCTTAGAAAATAATAAAATATTTTTTGTAGAAGTAAAAACAAAGAAACAAGTGGAAATTGCAACTTGAGAAGGTTGTAAATTTTCACTCAGAACTCAAAATGAAGCATGCATACATCGATTGGAGATTTGTTTCAAAGGGGGATGTGTCAAAAGAATCAGATTTTGAGTTAATACATTTTTTTCTTCATAAATTGAGATGAAGAATAACTTGTAATCTAATAAATGAGTTGTTTATAGCATGCATGTTTCTAACAATAATTATTACATGCACATTTCTTGCAAAATTAGAGATATAGGAATTTTTTTATTATTATTATATGAGTACCGAAGTTATGGAATATGACTAGGGATCTTATAGCCATGAGAAGATCAGAGGTACACATGTCAATATGGGAAATGCTAAGACATATTCCAATGGAAGAAGAGGCAAAGAGGAGCCTATGACTATGAGAAGCCTACAAAGGGAAGTGCAGGTCTATAGTGAATATAATTAAATGATTATGAAATCTTAGGAAGAGATAATTTCAGAGTCTGAATATGATGTAGAGGAAAGACAATCAATACTATGGGACAAATCAAACACCTATTTCTAGAAAAGTTGCAACACCTAGATCCCATAGCAAAATGGATGATCATGGGAATGATAGGAAGTCAAGGAGTATGAGTATGTGCCATTATTATACATATCAATCCACTAGGAGAGCTCATGAAAGTTCATGGATAAGGAGTAGCCCAAGTGTGTCTCTTTTCAGGAGGTAGAGAAGAATTCTTGAGTTATACATTTTGCAAGGTGAACTCAAGAAAATCAAGCCACCAGATTTTAATAGTGAGTATATAAAGGAGGAAGAGTCTAAAGCATGGTTGTTTGAAATGAAGAAATATTTAAAGCTGTGTGATTACCCATCAAGGGTAGAAACCATAATTGCAACCTACCACTTGCAAGGAAAGGAATTCATGTGGTGGGGTCAACTTAAGCAAGCCAAACGCCTTGATGAGAAGATGGCCTCATGGAGGTAGTTCAAAGGATATTTCCAAGATAATTTTTTTTAGAGAATTGATATGAAAGGAATATGAAAGAGTTCTTTTAACTCAAGTTGGGAATCATGACAATGGATGAATATGATAATATATTCTTTTAGGTATTGAAGTATGTGGGATTCATAAATGATGAGAAAGTCAAAATTAAAATATTTATGAGTGGGTTATTCTCCTATAGTGACAAGATACAATATTATAACCCCAAGACCTTGGAGGAGGCCATAAGGAGAGAAAATAATATTTATGAGTATAGTAGAGAAAGGATAGTCCTTCAAAAATATTGGAATGAAAAGATGAAGTGTAAGAAGGAAAAAAGGTAGAAAGGTTTTAAGACACTTTTTTCAAAAATAAATCCCAAGAAAAATAGCAAGGACAATTAGCCCAAATGAACCCAGGATGGCAGGTTCATTTGAGAAAAGGACAAGAAAACATCCCATGAAGTGTTGGGGATGTAGGGGACACAAATTATATAGGGAATTCCATCACAAAGGTGAAATAATGTGTACTATCCATAATATTCAAGAGGCTAAAACAATGGAGGACATGGGAGGAAACATGCTAAGGATTTATGCAGCCTTGGATAACAAACATGTAGAATATCAGTTCCCTGTGATTGAAGTGCAAGGTAAGATCGATGACCATCCCATAGAAATTTTAATTGATTATGGATCTAGCCATATTTACATAAACTGTGACACTGTTGAAATATTTTACTTTCAAAGAAGTAATCATAAGAAATATTGGTTATTTCAGTTAGCCACAGGGACTAAGAAGAAAATCAATGATCTAGTTAAGGATTGTCCAATAGAAATGAATGTACTTAGCACAAAGGTGGATGTGAACATCATACCATTGGGTTCATATGATTTTCTAATTGGCATGGATTGGTTGGAAAAACACCATGTTGTCCTAGGCTGTTACAATAAGACAATCACATGTATTTATGAAGAAGGACAACAAGGTAAGTTTCAAGGAATTCCAATAGATATAACTATTAGAGAAATTTCAACCATGCAGCTGAAAAAGAGTTTTAGGAAGGGATGGCAAATTTTTTCATCCCATATGGAAGAGGCAACTAGAGATAAAATGCCAAGTATTGAAGACCATCCATTTTTGAAGGATTTGGGATATTGTTTTGGGGATATTCTAGGACTTCCACCAAACATAGACATTGATTTATCCATTGATTTGGTGTTAGGAGCTACCCTAGTGTCCAATACACCATATAGAATGGGCACACCATAATTGAAATAGTTGTAGATGCAACTTGAAGAAATATTAAAGAAGGGATATATACATCCAAGTTTGTCACCTTGGGGTGCCCCAATTATTTTTGTGAAGAGTAAATATAGAAACTTAAGGCTTGTATTGATTTCAAACAATTGCATAAGGTCACCATAAAGAACAAGTATCCATTACCAAGGATTGATTATCTATTTGATCAATTGAAAGGTGCAAGAATATTTTCCAAGATTGACTTGAGATCATGCTATCATCAAATGAGGATAAAAGAATAAAATATGAACAAGACAACATTCATGAAAAGGTACGAGCATTATGAATTCACAGTAGTGATATTTGGGATATCAAATTCCCTAACTGTTTTCATGTGCCTTGATGAATGGAGTGTTCAGGGAATACCTGGAAAATTATGTAATTGTGCTCGTGGATGATATACTCATATACTCTAAGTCAAACGAGGATCATGATCAAAATTTAAGAATGGTGATAAAATGTTTGAGAGAGCATAAGTTGTATTCCAAGCTAATTAAATGGTTCTTCTATCAAAATAAGATTCATTACTTGGGCCATATTATTTTAGAATATGAGATAACAGTTGAACCAGAGAAGATAAATGCCATTAGAGGATGGCCAATGTCAAGAAATGTGACATAAATCATATCATTCATGGGACTTGCAATTTATTACCAAAGATTTATAAAATGTTTTTCAAAGATTTCAAGCCCAATCACTTCTTTGCAAAAGAAGGGAGTTAAATTTGAGTGGACTCTCAAATGTGAAGATAGTTTTCAATTGTTGAAATAAATATTGACAAGTGCGCCAATATTGAATATTGAAGACCCTGATGAAGAATTCATTGTATGCATGGATGTATGCAAGAAAGGGTTCGATGGATTCCTCACAAAAAATTATCATGTGGTATGCTATGATTCCCCAAAACTAAAAGAGCATGAGAGGAAATATGCTACCCATGATCTAGAATTAGCAGCCATTATTCATGCACTGAAAATGTGGAGACATTACCTCATGGGGAGAAAATTTGAGCTAAGGATAGACCACAACGGCTTGAAATATTTTTTTGGACAACCCACATTAAATGTCAGACAAACAAGATGGTTGAAATTCCTTAGTGAGTATGACTTTGAAATTAAGCACATCAAAGGAAAAGATAACCAAGTGGTTGATGCACTTAGTAGAAGAGTGCATGAAATGCATGTTACATCCATAGGTATGTACATGAATGATTCAAAACACATAATTTTATAGGTTGAAAATTCATATCAATGCTACTTACAAATAAAATAAACATTACATGAACAAGGCAATTTACAATAGAAATTTAAAGACTTTGAGTTGAAAGAGGATGGAATCCTCATGTACAAAGGAAATGTATATGTGTAAAATTATAGAGAGTTGAAAAATGGAGTGATGGGGGAAATGCATAATGTACCTTGTGCTAGACTATTTGCTTTGAAAATGCCCTACAGTTGTGGGCAAAGTAAAACAAGTCAATAACCGTAAAACGATAAACAAATTCCAATAACATCAAGCAACACAAATTCCATAACTAATTTAATCAAAATAACTAACTTTCGTAAAAGAGAGAAAGATGAACTTACTTGTGGTCCTACATTTGGTGTAGTTCCAAAACCCAAAGTCCTCTTGCTCCTTCTTGATCACTTCTTCTAAAACCTACAAAACTTATGCATATGAGACTACAAGAAAAAACAATTATACTAATAAATAACTCATTAACTTGATTGAATATGAAATAGTTCACTGTGATTAGTGTTCTAAACGACATGTATTCAAAAACAATGAATTAAGCATTAATAACACAAAATTTCAAAGGAATGAGCATATTATTAAAATCAATAGTTTGAAGGTGACGTCGCTTACCTACTCTGTCGCAGCACCACTCCTTGAAAGGACCCCGGGTCCCTCCACCCAAAATTATGCAAATATGGTAGATCTCATCCTCTGATACATCGATAGACTTGAAGAGAACCCAATAAGGCTCCTAGCCAGATAAGGTAGTGTTCAACAATAAATGGAAATGAGGGTTTACAGGTCTGAGAACCAGTAAAGCAAGGGATATTTAGGGGCTTGCAGACGTGGCAGGGATCAACCAACATTATTTTGTTTTGATATGAAATCATTCATTACCTTTATCCTTGGATTGATGATCTATTTAAGTCATCTCCAATCAGTTAGAGATGATTGAGTACATGTAAAAGGAGTTAGATAACTGACCAAACTCGTAACTAAAATTTCAATTACGCAAGCATATATTTTTTTGAGCATTTAATGGCATGTACACAACTTTCCTTTTGTAAACCTGTGTATACACATGCTGCATAACTTTTAGGGCCTATGAAAGTTCTAAAAAAGTGTTTTTTTAGATGATCCAATGGAGGCATGGGGAAAATGTGTCTGAAAGTAGGATAGGGACCAGGCCAATAAAATCATCAATACTTCAATGGTGACAATTGATGCTATAATAGATGACCTCTAATGTGTGAGTTTAGAAGAGAAGTTGATGGCTGAAATACATTATAAGTCTTCAAAGAGAAGTAAGTAAGGGTGAAGGTCACCATAATCCAATGTAAGAACATCAAAAAATGACATAAACAAGTTAGAATACTCAATTCCCAAGGTGAGCATACCCATGATTAGGTGTGACGACAAGCATGGCCTCAAATTGATTACACTGTGGATCCATGAATAATGTATATAGAACATCAGTGATCATGGCCATGGAAAAGATACACAACGGATCCATGTTAAAAAGAGATCATAGCCAATGCAAGAGATACACACTAGATCTATCTCAAAATCAATGAAGGATATCTTGAAGCAAGAGCTGAATAACTGATCCTTCACAAGTACTAATATCAAAAGTGGTAATGGTACTATCCAACACAACTAGGGAATCATCATAAAAGAGGGGTGATTCTACTACATTCTTGAGGTCTTCAAATCAACCATCATGGTACAAGTATACACTATGCGAATAGATGTGTTGAAGTCAAATACAATGAGACACTATTTGATTACTGATCATTGATGTATACTCTTAACAAATGTGAGACAACCCATCGATAATGATAATGAGCATAAAGGTACCTAGTAGAATCTAACAAGTGTGAATAAAGGATTTGATGTTGAACACATGGTAGAATATATCAATCATGGGACATTTATGTATTCCCACTATCAATAGTGAGGGAAACTTCCACTAATGACTGAAATCCCCAAGGTATTAATAATGACTCTAGATCCCTATACGAGAGCAAGATGTGCCAAAGTTTATAGGAAGAGATCCGCTGGAAGGAGGGAATTAAGGCATCCCTTATCAACCAACATTAGGAGTAGAATAAGGCCAAATATTTGGAAGAAATCAGACAAAAATATTGAAAGGACAACCATGAAGTACGTCTCTCGCATGCACCAAGTATAAATAGCACACAAAAGTGACCCTATAAATAGTATCCAATAATGAAGATTGCAAAAAAGGGAGAAGAAAACACCAATGGGACAAATGGAATCTAAGGTACTACATGAATCCCAATGTGTGAATAATGTTCTTTCCATCGAACACAAGGGAAACCACTCAATCAATGACCAATGATGAAATGTCATCTACTGAGCACAAGGTCACCTATCAGTGATGTAATTAGAGACAAGGTGTGGCTCTAGTTCAAACTCTCAGAGCAATGTGTCATAGTCAATAAGAGCTCAACCTGCCGGTAGGAAGTCAATGGGGACCCTCCATACCAACATGAGTATAGGACAAAGATAATTTTATTTTCAGAAGTACTTGACATACATAAAGATCAAATTGCAAATTCAAGAATTCTATAGATTGGATGACACAAGATAAACTTCCTATGAATAAAGCACGACACAAGATGTGAATTAGATATCATGGACTGAAAGTTAACATTGAAATAAGTTTGTGATGCAGGAGGCAACAACAAACTCTTCGTAGTGACTAGAAGAATAACTAGCCAGAGGAGTAAAAACTTTGTGTAACTGTTTTAGTTTCTTAAAGCCATACGAAACCCAAAATTGTTGAGACTAGACTCAAAAATTTGTGCTTTGATCATAGGCGACTTGACTACTACCAATAATTGAAAAGAAGACTCATCCCCATGCTCTTTTTATTTTAGTTTATTTTTTTTGTCTTTTTAATATTGGAAATCCTAAAAAAGAATAAAATAATGCTAAAGTACATGAAGGAAATGGTTTTCTATAACATGATCATTGTTCTATAGGGTCATGATCACTTCAGTACTAAACCCTAACTCACGAAAGATGCCAAATCGATCCCTGAATCTCGTCCACCCATCATTTCAATCCAAGGATCCTCCATATCAACATATAAGGAGATTCAAACATGCAATCAAACTTGTACAAGTGGTGGAGTTGTGAAAGCCGACTCTTCAACAAATCAATACATGAAAGAGAACGATATCCCATGAGAGAAATTCATGCATTATGCCATGAATTTCTCCAATACATAGATTATCAAGATTATTCCATACATCCACAAAGTTGTTAGATCCAATTCTGCATACACACATGTGTATTTTATTTGTAAACAATTTGTGATATCTGTAAATCATGGATCTATGTGATACCATATACATTGAATACATATGATCCATTAGATGATTATCTCTTTTATATCAGCTTGTTGTGTAATTGTATTGCTGTTAAATTAATATATTAAGTTCTAGTTACTGTGCACTTTTGTGAGTTACATGTTTTGAGTTTACAAGAACTTAGTTCATACGATTTCTAAGTAGTGTTCGTCGAGCCAGGGCCTCCCTGAGGAGGAGTGCACTGCTCATTTACTTTCCTATTGGTATTGCTTTCTTATTTAGTTGTGATATTTTACATTTCTATTCATTTCTCTTATGCAATTTCATTTGTTTTTGTTTACATAAGATAACTAACACAACAAACATCAATTAAAAAATTGTTTGTTATTCCAACAACAAGAACTCTCATTACCATCTTAGATTATTGAAATGTTGTCATTAACAATCCAGTGGATTGATGATCCTAAGTATTTAGAATTATCCTCGTGTCTTTATTATTCTGTTTCTGCAACTAAGGAAATGAATAGTTTTTCCTTATGCATAAGTAGATATATTAGAAGGTTAATACCTACATATAATTTACATGCACTTCATCAATTTATGATCCCTGGGTTGATAATTTAATGTATCATAGTTCACCTAATTGAACTGACTGACATTTTTGGCTTCGTTTTTGGGGAAGTGCATAAAGGAATTTAGTTTTTCATTTTTTTAAATGCACATAGGAATGAATGCATGGGAAGAGATACAATAAGACACAAATATGACCTTACTATAAATTTTATTTATAGTATAACAACCCGATGCATTCACTATAAGTAGAACTGTAGTGAGTCTCTCTTCAACCATTTAAATCATGTTAAGTAGAATGCATGAATAGACATATAGATAATAGATGTAGATTTACTAGTGGTATGAGTACACCAAAAAACCATTTCACACATTTCATCACGTGGTACTATAAGAGCCACACCATTAACTAACCCATTTGTAGGTAGAACTACAAGAGGAGGATGATCGGGAAGGATTGTGATTACACAAAAAAAAGGTAAATAAAAATTTGGAGAAGGCAGTTCTAAATCAGTAAAATTTCCATCAACTTTACAACACACTATCATACTTCCTACCAAACATCAAGAGGAAGAATTACTTAGTGGTTAGTATGGAATTTTATTTCCAGAAAACCCTATTGAAGAACTAGAATTCTATACTACATTAGAGGAGTTTGTACATCTCAGAGAAGACAACATGTCTGGAATATTTGGTGACCGAGAAGAAGTAAGAGGACCGAGAAGTGGAGAGGAATATTGACAAGAACAACCAGAAAGAGAAGAAAGGAAAGAGGGAATACACACATCAAGTGTTGAGGATGAATTTGGATTTCCAAATTTGGATCCAACAAATGCAGTCCAAATGAATAACATGCCACCTTTAGCACTGCCCGACTTTCATGGCATGATAATTGAAGACCCATAAACATTTATTTTCGAATATGATGTGTTATGTCGCAACTATGATTATTCTTCTGACGCTAAAAAATTGAAGTTGTTTCCAACCACATTTAAGGATGTTGTATTACATTGGTTTATGGGCCTAGGAACAAATGCTATAAAAGCATGGGATATGATGAGAAAAATTGTAATATCCTCAGCTTGATCCCCAGTTGTAAATGTACATTTTTTTATAGGTTGGTGAGCCAAGATATTTTGGGCCAGAGTTCCTCTATATATATGTTTTGAGGCCAGAGTGTCAGTGTGATTATTAGGTCGGAGAGCCTGGATGCTAAAAGGACAACAATCCTATAATTGTAATATGTAATCACCCATATTATTAATAAAATACATCACTACTATAGACCAAGTCATATGAAAGAGTATGGGGGGATAGGATTCCACAAGAGGGAAAGGGGGATAAGGGCTTAAGGAAGAGGGGCTAAGTCAAGGGAGCTTAAGCCAAGGAATAAAATAATATTATTCCTAAATTCCTAAGTCTTATATTATTATGTTATCCTAAGTTCCTAAGGGAAGGAAATTAATTACAAGTGGGGAACAAGGTAGTTCTTTGAGTTCCAAGTGTCAAGTTAGGCACATGCATATATATTATTGAGAATCAATGTAATTCTCATTCATGGATGTTGTCCATCATTCTTACCATTACTAGAGAGTGGAGCTATGGAGCTTTGGCTACCTTGTAAATCTTGGGTGGTATGGGTTGAAGAAGAAAGTTGTTAGGCCTGTGGAGAAATTCTTTTGGGTGAGATAAATGTTGAGAATAGGTTTCCCTGTGTGTTGTCCTAGTGGGTACCATAGCTATTTAAGAGAAGCCAAGTGTTCCCAATTCCATAATGCTATGAGACTTCTTGGTCGTCATGTTGCTGAAGCCTTGAAAGGGAAGTGGGACAACCAAAGAACTGTTGAGAAGAGAAGGGGTTCACTTCCTAGGGTGGGACATGCTACAGGGAATGAGAGGTTGTGAGGGGGAACAACTAATAGAGTTGGTGCCATGATCCTTGTATTGTTTGTTGAGTGTTGTATGACCTTAGTGGAAGTGGTGAAAGAACCTTTTCCCTGGTGGAGTCATAGCCCCAACTCAAGGGTGACCCACTACCGAGAGATTGAGCAATGAGGTATATGGTTGGGAGGAACTTCTGGCGTCTGCATGTAGTTGGAGTTTTACAACAAAAAATAAGTATTCCTTTATGTGTATTTACATGTTGATTACCATGTGTAATATATTTAATTCTATTTTTTGTAATTGTACTTAATTATGCATGAAACATGTGTTGTTAGACTGCATATTGTGTTCATATGCAAGACATTTAGTTATTAATGGTATCACAGAGGAGAATATTTTGTGTGGCATGGCCCAGCTTGGGGCTAGGGATGTTGCATTATCATATTAGATCCACAGGTTCAATATCGAGCATGTATGGGCTAGAGACAGAGTGCTAAAGCTAAATTCATGGGTTAAAATTTCAGAGGGTATTTGCAATATGTTTGTTAAAATTTTCCCTGAAGGAAAAGTTTAAAATTTCCTGGTAATTTTGGGAAATTTGAGCTTATGAGTTTAAAAATCCTAATTTTATCCCCTAGATGAACATTTTTAAGCCTATAATTGACTGAATTTTGGATTTATAGTGCAACCATAACAGATTTGGGAGAAATTGGGAAAAAGCCCCAATTTATAAGAGGAAATCCAATGAGTATTTGATGTGGAGATGTCAAATTAGGAGTGCATATATTTAATACACATTCACATGGACAAAAATTAGCTGCAATATGCTTAATTTTAGATTTTCATGGTGGATCAGGAGGAAATTTTGAAATTATGCATTTTTGGAAAAATAAAAAAAATTGAAATTAATTTGGAAAATTTGGGAATTTTTCCATACGGTGATGTTAAATATGACGTGGGGCCATGTGTCAACTAATGTGGTAGAGGTGATGTGTATTGCAATAGTGGCAGGTCCACGATGTCATGCCACAAAGGTAAAGTGGTAGAGTGGCAGGTGATGTGCGACCATGGTGGATGGACATCAATTGATCCACAAGATAGTGGTGTCGGGGGGGTCCCTTGGTGGTTTTGGAAACCACTAGGGGAGGGGGGGGGGGAATCAACCAGAGGCCACCACCTCAGTGAGTCTAAAACTGTACATGATCCATCTTTTGGACCCCCCCTTCTGTTAACGGTCGACAAGTGGGGGCGGTCAAAATATGATCTCGATTGTCGATCTACCTCGAACCTGCACTATTATCCACCATCTGATTAGAGGGAAAATATAGTGCATGCACCAAGGAATAAAGGTTCAATATGGGGGACCATCCATTATGATTACTAGTTATTAGGTTCCACATAGATAACCAGAGTTGTGGGGCCCAAAAGGTAAGGGAATGCATGCCAAGTGGAGGTGAGAGAAGGTGAAGACTATGAAAGTGATAAGTTAGAATTTGGTAGAGACTGATGGGGCAGGGAAAGGGTGGCCAAAGGGTTGACATGGAATCACCTCAATATGCTAGGTGGACCTAGAATGCCACATGAACATCCTAGTCAACATAAATCAATGAAATTTTCCAGAAAAATTTGTGTTTTCCAGGTCATTATCTTGTAGGACATTTTTGAAGGCCTAAACAAAGTTCTTAGGAAAAAAAAAACAAAAGAAAAAAGTGTAATAAAGTTACACTCTATCTCTATAGTTAAAATGGAATATCACGAGAATACATTTCCAATGAGCTAATCTGTTCGCAAGATGGAGCTTGGATGAGAAAGTTACAGGATAAATTGTGCAAGGTAAAAAGTAGGCACTACTTTACTTCCAGAGGTCATAACTTCTTGCCTAGAAGTCAATTTTGGGAACAGGAGTAGTATATGGATATTGAATCATGTAAGACACCTATGGATCCATATTGGGAATCTGGGCACTTGAAAGTGTATAAGATGAGATAGAAGTTTCTTGTAGCATTTAGTGCTAAACAAGGAAATTAGTCAAAACTTCAGCAGGATGTAGCTAGCAGCCTGGAGCCCGCATGAAGATGAAAATTGGATATATTATTCAAAATGGGTTCATGAAGAAACCCAATTGATATTCTGTCAAACTTCCAAAGGAGCAAGTGAAAATATGCATGAACATAGCTACAATTACTCCTGGTTGAAAAGTGTACAAAATGAGTAAATGGGTAATGTTCAAATGACTATAAGTTTCCGCTCATGAATCATAATTGAGAAAAAAAGTAGTAATTGGAGAGGTATTGGATAGAAGAATCGAATTATGCACCTATAATGGTGAAATGAAAATAAAAATTCACAAGAGTCAGAAAGAATATTTCTGAGGCTCTTAAAGGGGAAAAAGTGTGCATGCTTTATCCATAATTTTAGAATTATTGTTTTGTCTAACAAATTGTGTTACATGCATATTTTATAGAGCTTAAGGTTAATAATAGAATAAATCAGATGCAAGGAAATATGAAGATATGTGGAATAAGGAAGGTGCATATTTTTAAAATGTGCATGTAGTTTCTTTAGGAAGCTGGAAGGACCAGGCATCTTGGGGGAGTGAGCAATTTGGAAGATCTCCAATGGAAGTTCAATTTTGAAAAATAATTCCATATGAAAAATGTGCATACCAAATGGGAATGTTGAGTATGTTGAAAAGTCAACAAGAAACATGTGTCTAATTTACTTTTCCCTTAAATAAATTAGACAATAAATATTAATCTATTATTTCAATCATAACTGAGTGAGTTGGATTTGTAACAGAATTATAAGTGTATTTAAGTGAGTTAAGATCAGTTGTACTAGTTGTAGCTAAACATGCACTAGTGGGAGTTAAATTAATCAGTGAACTCACATGCAACTGAAGATTCGCCACGGTTAACTACATGCATGCCAGATCCAGTGGAGACCTAGTTGAGATAATAGGTGAAAGGGATAGTTTGGCTATCAGTTGTGATTTGATCACACATGCAGTGGATATGCTTATGAGCATGTGCAAACTAGGCAATTTAGTATGATTCGATCATTGTGAGAATTTGAATTGCAGAGATTGTGCAGAGGAGGCAGACTGTCTGGACACAGAAATTGGCACATGTATTTGATAATTTGTGTATGACAGTGTGAGATGATTGTATTGTATTGAGAGCTCTTGGATTAGAGTTTTGTATGAGATTGTTTCATGATTCATGATATACATAATATATGATAGTTGGGGTTTTTAGCTTTACGCTTTCCCGGTAAAACTTCTATGTTGTGTGTTATTGATATTTCACTGTGTGCATTGTGGTTGTGATCGTGGTTTAATTGCTTCCACAATAATAATAGTAGAAGCGATTATGTATTTAACAAGTGGCGAAAATTGTTAGATCAGGAGAATCGCAGGAATACATTAATTTGTATCAAAATTTCTACATGGTATCAGAGCCACAGAGGCCATGGAGCTATGGAAGTGAGGTGCGAACATAATTGCATTCTCGCAGGTCCTGTCTCTAGATGGGTGCGAACCCTAGTACTGAAAAATTCTGGTGTTTTCAAGAACAGTAATTCTCGCACCCTAGACAAAGGCAGGGTGCGAACTTCATTGTCATTCTTGCAGGATACAATGGAGTAGGGTGTGAACTTCCCTCACCCTAACAATGAAGCAGGGTGCGGACTTCATTGGCATTCTCGCAGGCTACAGTGGAGCAGGGTGCGGACTTCCCAGGCAAGTTCGTAGGCTATACATAGGCAGGGTGCGAACTTCTCTTAGGCTACTTTCAGGTGGGGTGTGAAACTCCTAGGGAAGAGTGATTGTAGAAGTTGAGTTTTGGTGGTTGGATAACATTAGAATTTGCAAGATTTTCTTGGTGTGAAACTTGATTCAAGATAGAAAATGTCTTTCAATGGCTTGAGGTTGGAGTATGCACTCGAGGGCAACTTGAACTACATTGCTTGGAAGGACAAGAAGGAAGCAGTACTCAAAGACAATGGCTTGAAGGGCTACATTGACACAAATGTTCCTAAGCCGGATGCGACAGACACTGCAAATCTTGATGCATGGAAAAAGAAAGTATCAAAGGCGAGGAGGATTCTGTTTGAGAGAGTACGAGACCACATTGTCTCAAGTCTCCATGGGAAAACCACACCATATGCAATGTGGAAGGTTTTGAAAGATCTGTTCTAAAACAACAACGATCATAGGAAATTGGCGCTCAAAGATAAACTCAGGAAGATCAAGATGGAGAAAGGTGACACCATTCCAAAATATCTCACAAAGTTTGTCCAATGTCAGGATGAGCTTGGATGTGTGGGAATAACAGTCACTGCTGATGATTTGGTGAGCTTGGCACTCCTAGGGCTTCCTAAGAGTTGGCACAGTTATCAAGACTCTATCAATGGAAGGGAAAAATTGTTGTATTGGGAACGACTGTGGTTGGATCTGGTGCAAGAGGAGTTTAGGAGGAACACCAGAGATGGATCTCCATCAAAGCGTGATGATGAAGAGGATTGTGCTTTGACTACCAAGGCAAGGAAAGGGAAAGGGAATAAATTCCATCCAAAATATGAGTTGAAATTAAAGAAGATTGATTTTTCCAATGTGAAGTGTTTTCATTGTGACGAACATGGGCATATCGCTACTAACTGTCTGCAAAATAAGAAGAACAAGATGGTTGTTGGATTTGCAACTGGTGAGGCTCTTGTCTCACAATTTGATCTTGAATTCACTTTGATCACATGCATGGCTTCAAGTGAATTAGGATCGATGTGGTATTTGGATAGTGGCGCTTCATTCCACATGACGGGAGATAAAGAGTCTTTCACTGACTTGGAGGAGAAAGATCTCATAATGCATATAGAGATGGGCGACGATGGACGATGCAATGCAACTGGAATTGGTACCATTACCTTTCAGAGGTGTTGAAATAATGTAACTGTGAAGAGAATTATTATTATTATTGGATTAAATCCCCATTGCAGATTAATCATGTCATTATTATTATTATTGTTATTGGATTAATCCCCATTGTGGATTAATCATGTCGGTAATTCTATAAGGACCAAATCCCCTTTTGTGGATTGGTCATCAGAAAATTATAAAGGGCAGAATAAGAAGTCGGCCCCAACAGTTATTATGGAAGACCCATAATTAATTAAAGGTGGGTTTACCCACCCAGAGTGAGAGGTCGACCCTGCTAGTTGTGACCTTTCACATGTGCCAGTCTTGTATAAATAGGAGGCTAGTGCCTCACTTCAAACATGCAACTCACTTGCTCATTTATCTTATGAGGCAAGCTACAATTACCAGAGAGAGGAGAAGAAGAGTGGCACATCTCTTGGGGAGGACTTTCTGTATTGGTTTGAGTTATCTCTTGAACATTGTATAAGCTATTTATGATAAGGAAGTTTTTGCTGGGTTTTCCTCCCCTAGAGGGTTTGCCAGGATAAATGTTGTGTCTCTTGTGAATGTGTATTCCTGAGTGATCTTGTTCTTATTATGCTCTTATCTATTGAAATTCAAAGAACTATAATAATGGCATAAACATTAACATGGTATAAGAGCCAACCTAAAGGAAGCATATTTCGCAAGAGGAAAGACGTCACTGTTACCGTACCCAAAAATTAGGGTTTTGCAAAAGTGAATCTTTTCAGCTCCCTAACCACCTAGAAAGTTGTGCCCTCCTCCAAGGATCATTTTGGTACTTAGAGTGCAAATTTTCAGTGGCTAGATCTCCCGGAATGTTAAACATTAGTTTCACAAAGTATCAGAAAACCAGTGTACCAGAAGTACCATAAGTACTAGAGTACCAGAAGTACCAGAAGTACCAAAAAACCAGAAGCACTAGTCTAGAAATCCGCAGATCAAGTTTGAGGGGGTAAAAGTTGGATTTTCGAAATTTCGACTGCACCAACTAACTCTCCTCAGCTCAGTGCATCTATCCCCTGGATCAGAATTTCAAAATTCAAAGTTTGAAAAATTAGGGTTTCCTCATAAAACCCTAAGTTGTAGTTGCAATCTCAGAACCAGTTAAAGTTGTAGTACAAGTTGCATTTGTAGCCGCATAACCAGTTGCAATCACCCTTGTTATCTTAAAAGTTGGCAATGATTACCACTGCTACTAGATGGAGCCACTACCTGCAAATGCTATCAGAGGTATGTACTTACATATGTTTAATGGTTAAAACCCTAAAGAATATTTACAGGAGAAGGGATCTCTTGCCATAGATCCATAAGGATCTCAAGATCCAACACATTCAAAGGAATGATGCAACCCAGGTGTGATTATTCTAATATGCATCTATTTATTATGAAATTATCTTGATTAGTGTTGCATATTGAAGCTATGATCAAATTATTAGAAGAATTAAAAGTTTATCATAGAGCTTATCCTCTAACCTAACCTTCTATCAAGATAGCGTATTGTCTTAGTACAACATACAGGTTGAAGAAAGAACTCATCACTTGAGAGAAGGATATGTGGAAGAAAAGAAAGCACTCAATCTTGAGGACAAGGCTCCAGGTTTGATTAATCAAGATTCAAAAGTACACATGACAAGCTAATGAATTTAGTTGAGATAGGAATCGTTGTAAAGTATTATACTTGATAACATGTCATAATACTTTGTCTCATATGACTAACACCTCCTCTAGGAGAAACCTCGTGTGTTATTTTCAGATTGCCATGGAAGAATGCTTGGTCAAAACACTATGAGAGTGTTGACCTCATTTCGTATTGTATTCCTTGTTTCAGATTGCCATGGAAGAATGCTTGGTCACAACACTATGAGAGTGTTGACCTCATTTCGTATTGTATTCCTTACCTTTAATATTTGCTTCAGATAAATTATAAGTGATAGCTCTAAAGGAGCTACTGTGATGATTGTTCATGCTATTGCTTTATATTATCAGAAGGATATTATTCTTTCTTGTTGTTTTGTTGACCTTGCTCTAGGTCACATGAGGAAGCTATAGAGAAGGTTGCAGAAGGAAACATACTAAAGGAGAGATCATAAATGAAGCAATCATCAGTGGAAAAGAAGAAAGTGGGTCACTCAGAAGCTACCATGACCCACGCTATTGAATAATCCATGTGAACTCTAGAAGATTATCTCACATCAACTACAAGGCGCTACCATACATATTTAAAGCTATCACAAGTTTACCAGAACTCAAAGTTGATCAATAAGACATATGCAATGGATGTGTGCAAGGGAAGAATATCAAGAACCCTTTTCCAAAGAGGGGAAGCAGAGCAGAAGGAGTACTGGAACTCATTCATTCAGATGTGTGTGGCCCAATGCCATCATCCTCCATTAATGGGTATGTATACTATGTATCATTCATTAATGATTATTCTCATAAAATACCTGGATAGATTTTGTTCAACAAGATCAAGGAATTCAAAGCCTTGATAGAAAACCTTTCTGTAAGGAATATTAAGATACTTAGGTCAAATAATGGAGGAGAATATACCTCAAAAGAGTTCATGAATATCTGCAAAGATGTTGAGATCAAGATCCCCAACAAAACGGTGTAGCTAAAAGGAAGAACAAAACAATTATGAAAGATGTAAAGACCATGATTCATGATCAAGATCTTCCTATGTGCTTATGGGCAGAAGCAGCAATGGAAATTGTTTATGTGCAGAACAGATTATCCCATAGTGCACTTGGGTTCAAGATCCTAGATGAAATGTTCACCAAAAGGAAGCCAGAGGTGATCCATCTCAAAATATTTGGCTGTCCAGTGTTTATTCATATGCTGAAAGAGAAAAGAAAGAAGATGGAACCTTCCATAAAGAAGGGAATATTTGTGGGATACTGTGAGGTATCCAAGGCCTTCAGAATCTACATACCTGGTCATCGCCATATTGAGATAAGCAGAGACGTGACCTTTGATGAAGAAGTATCACTTAAGAAATCAAGAAGATGCCAGCTTGAAGAAATGTATGAAGAGGAACCTGTAAATCCCAGGACTATAGAATCCGTTGTTAATGTTTTATGCCATTATTATAGTTCTTTGCATTTCAATAGATAAGAGAAACATAAGAACAAGATCACTGAGAAATATACATTCACAAGAAACACAACATTTATCCTGGGAAACCCTGTAGGGGAAGAAAACCCAGCGAAAACTTCCTTATCATAAATTGCCAATACAATGTCAAGAGATAACTCAAACCAATACAAAAAGTCCTCTCCAAAATATGTGCCACTCTTCTCCCTCTCTCTTTTGACGGTAACATATCATAACTTGTCTCTCAAACTGAGCAAATGAGTTGTGTTCAAATGAGGCACTAGCCTCCTTTATTTATACAAGTTCTTGCATGTGTGAAGTGTCTCTTCACTGGCAGGGACGACTTCTTAATCTGGGTGGGTAAACCCACCTTTATTATATTTCTGGGTCTTCTTATTAATTGATGGGGATGAATTCTTATTCTACCTATTATAATTGTCTGTTGAACAATCTGAAAAAGGGGATTTGGTCATAATACAATTACCGACACAATTAATCCTCAATGGGGATTAATCCTATGAATAAAATAACAATAATAATAAGAATACTCTTTGCAGTTACATTATTTCAACATCCATGAGGGAAGTTCCCAGAACCACAGAACCTGATGAGGAGACTCCTGAAGATCATGATATAATAGAAGTTCAAGAACCTCCTCATATGACCTTCTCCCATAAAAGAAAGCCTTCTTGGGAAAGAGAGCTTATACAAGATGGAGAGAAGTATGGTGTTCCAGAAGGAACCACAAGACAGGTGAAAAGACCAAAGCCATTCTCCAGTTACACGGCTTTGATGTGAAATCTACTTGATGAAGAACCTACATGCTTTGAAGAGGCCATCCAAAAGAAAGAATGGGCAGATGCCATGAAAGAGGAATACCAATCCATAATAAAGAATGATGTATGGGAAATAGTTCCCAGACCAAAAAGTAAGGATGTGGTATCATCAAAATGGCTCTTCAAAATAAAACACGCAGCTGATGGAAGTATTAAGAAAAATAAATTAAGATTTGTTGTTGGTGGATTTTCCCAGAAGGAAGGTATCGACTATGAAGAGACATTTGCTACTGTGGCTAGATACACTTCCATCAGAACCATTATAGCTCTTGCTGCCAAGATGAAATGGAAGCTGCACCAGATGGATGTGAAGACAGCTTTCCTGAGTGGTATTATCGAAGAGGAAGTGTATATAGAGCAACCCCAAGGATTTGAGGTTTAAGACAGGAAGTCTCATGTCTGTCGATTGAAGAAAGCCTTGTACGGATTGAAGCAAGCTCCCATAGCTTGGTATGGTCGTATAGACAGTTTCTTGACGAGCTTGGGCTTTACCAAGAGTAAAGCAGACTCAAATCTCTACTTCAAAATTATGGATAATGAACCATTAATACTATTACTGTATGTGGATGACTTATTCTTAACTGGAGAAGAAAATATCATCGCTAAATGTAAATAGAGACTTGCCGCATAATTTGAAGTGAAAGACCTTGGTCTAATGCATAACTTCTTAGGCCTTGAGGTATGGCAAAGTCCAGAGAGAATCTTCCTTAACCAAGGGAAGTACACGGTCGAAATATTAAAGAGATTCGACATGCTAGAATGCAAGTCCATGAATACTCCCATGGAAGCGAAACTGAAGCTGTTGGTCGATACTTCGTCATATTTGATAGATACCACTCTGTACAGATAGATTATTGGATCGTTGATGTACCTGACGAACACCAGACCAAACATCTGTTTTGCAGTGAACACCTTGAGTCAGTTTCTAGTAGAGCCCAGACGTGTTCACCTAGTGGCTGCAAGACATGTGATGAGGTACCTTAAAGGTACAGTGGATTATGGTCTCAGCTATAAAAGAGATCACGACTTAACATTGAGTGGATATATTGATGTAGATTGGGCAGGAAGCATTGCTGATAGAAAAAGCACTTCTGGATGTTGTTTCAGTTTGGGATCATCTATGATCTTGTGGGAGAGTAGGAAGCAATCCAATATTTCTCTCAACACAGTGTAAGCATAGTATATTGCCGCATGTTTTGCTAGCTGCGAATCCATATGGATTCGAAATTTGCTGACATGCCTATTTGGTTTGGAGATGAGAGCAACCACGATTCTATGTGAAAATCAAAGCTGCATTAAAATGACAGAGAATCTTGTGTTCCTTGACAAGTCAAAGCACATAGAGATCTGCTATCATTTCATCCGCGACATGGTACAAAGAGGAGCCTTGAAGCTCCAGTACATTAGCATGAATGAACATGTTGCTGATGTGTTGACTAAGCCTCTATCTTGTGTAAAGTTTGAACACTTTCGAGATAAGCTTGGTATAGTCCGAAAGGACCCTCTCTGAAAGAGGGAGTATATGTATTCCTTGCTTCTGACCTAGTTGTTAGACGTAAATCAAGATGAGTCATGCTTCTGACCTCGCTGTTAGATGTAAAGCATGATGTTGTGTGATCCTTGCTTTTGACCTCGCTATTAGACATAAAGCAAGATGAGTCATGCTTCTGACCTCGCTGTTAGATGTAAAGCATGACGCTGTGTGATCCTTACTTCTGACCTCATTGTTAGACGTAAAGAAAGATGAGTCATGCTTCTGACCTCGATGTTAGACATAAATCATGATGCCGTGTGATCCTTCCTTCTAACCTCGCTGTTAGATGTAAAGCAAGATGGGTCATGCTTTTGACCTAGTTGTTAGACATAAATCATGACGCCACTGATACCTTGCTTTTGACCTAGTTGTTAGACGTAAAGCAAGATGATTCCTCGCTTCTGACCTTGTTGTTAGACATAAAATGAGATGTTGATGTGTTCCTTGCTTCTGACCTCGTTGTTAGACGTAAAGCAAGATGATTCATGCTTCTGACCTAGTTGTTAGACGTAAATCATGACGCTGTGATTCCTCACTTTTGACCTAGTTCTTAGACGTAAAGCGAGATGGTGACTTTCCTTGCTTCTGACCTAGTTGTTAGACGTAAAGCAAGATGTGAATGACATTGATCTACAGCTTAACCGCTGTGACATTGAGCCAGTGTAGTACTGTGATGTGCCAGCCTAGTACTGTGATGAGGTATCATTTTTACTGATACATACTTGATGAAGATGATGATAGCATTCTTTCGAGAATGATGATGCTGCCGATGAAGAAAAATTTCGAGGACTCGTAAATATGCTAGCCAATGTTTCAAGATGATAATGATGATACTTTCCTCTAGATGCCACTAATGATGCAGACCTCTCTCGCATGATGCTGATGAAGAATACCCTTCTTGTTAAGGGGGAGTGTTGAAATAATGTAACTACGAAGAGCATTCTTATTATTATTGGATTAAATCCCCATTGCAGATTAATCATGTCATTATTATTATTATTGTTATTGGATTAATCC
>ML781452.1:144228-160827 GCA_009831015.1 Picea engelmannii
TTTAACCAAAGTATATATTCTTTGTCTTTACAATCAATATTCAATAGTTTATTATCAATGTATCATCTATGAATCCAATCATATATATCATAAGCATGTAAACATAAGTAGCATCACATCAACATCACATCAAGAATAAAATACACTATTATTTACGTGTAGACCCAAATGGGAGAAAACAACATAAGGATTTCTTATATATATAAAAAATTCATTCATAGGAAGCACCAATTTCCAAATTCTCTAGCTGCAACTGGAAGGAGGCTCCAACCCCTTATTCTTAGGCTCCAACCTCAAGGAATATATAACTCCCTGAATTCTCTAGCTTCAACCAGAAGGAGACTACAACCCCATGAGTTCTTTGGCTCCAACCAGAAGGTCGCTACAACCACCTAGTAATCAAGCTCCAATTCCTTGATTCTCCGGCTCCAACCGGAAGGAGGCTAAAACCCCCTTTCCTTGCCCTGTCCTACTGCCCTGAAATATAAGTGTAGACCAATTGTCATAGACTTTGTAACTATCAATGCCAATGTCATTTCCACTGTCACTTCCACTATCACTGTCACTGTCACATCAACCTGCAACCTGTCAACCTGTCACTGTCAACCGATCACTATCACAACAACTTTTCCAACTAATCACTATCTCATTCATGAAACCATATCCACTCTCATCTGTATTCAACTCACGCCAAGATCACCAAGAGCATATCTCAAACCATGTTCTCAACATCACCAACACATGCGTATATCAAGCATGCACTAAGATCACCACATACCATCACAAGATATGTGTCTCAATCAAGTACCAACTTGTACCATGCATCAACCATGTAACATGACAAGTACATCAACCATGCACCAAACCTGTATCATCAACCATGTACCAACAATGTACATCAACCATGTACATGCACATCAATCTGTATCAATCATGTGCCAACCATGCACATCAACCATGTACATCAAAACCTGTACCATACCGTATACCATACCATGTACCAACCATGTACATAAAAACCATACCATATACCATAACAAGCTTCAATATTGTACCATATACCATACAAACAACCATATGTAGATATGCACCATGCCATTAATGAAGCATCTCAAAGAACCAATGCATGTCCCTCATGCATACATCACCATACAACATGAAAATCCCTCAACCATGTACATGAAACTTAAATATATGAACTATAATAACCATGTCATATGTTGTACTAGTCATGAGAGTGCTCCTCACTCAGCCAACCAACCATATCCAAGTACAAGATCAACCATACCAATAATGCCTCAAACATTCACCACATCATAAGAACAAATAACCATCAAAACAAGCATATAACCATACCAAAACTTTTGTGACTAACCTGAACCTATAGGATGTTGACCTGTGTTCTTTCTTCAGACTTCAGGGACCTAGGATTAACATTTACTCCAAACTTAGTAGTGCCTCACTAGACATACACTAGTTGACCCGTGAGGATGTCTTTCTTGACAGGTATAGTGAAACCCACAAGGATGTCAATAATTAGGGTTTTTCATAAAACCTATCCTTATGAAACTACAAAACTCTTTCACTTTTCTCGCACTTTCTTCATTGCCTCAGAATTCCTGTCACATTAAAAAAAATTCCAAGATAGACCATAACCATTCACTAAACCATAACAATTCACTAGATCACAAGATAAATTATCAATGAATAAGTGTGTGAGTGTGTGAAAATTAATGAGTCCTTGAGGTGTATTTATACAAATTCTAGGTAACTCCCCTCTGTACTTTAGGGCTTCTAGGGTTTTCTTATTACAACAACTTTACCCCTTTGACTAGTTGACTTGTAACCAACTAGATCTTCTTAACCCTTCCTTAGGGATTCCAACTTCATAAGGCCATATCTCCCTAACTTTGAGGATCCACGTGGAGTACCATGTATCACCAGAAAAAACATGACATGTACAATTCATCTATGATAGTCTTACCTATAGTTTCACTACCCTTCATGTCATTATTCCTCAATCAACTTCGGGTCCCATAACCACACCTTCGAGGCTGCATGTAGACTACATCAAACGTACCCAACTAATTCACCATCAATAACAATCATACAAATGATAACCAAATGTCCAATGATCTCATCCACATGATCATACATATAATAACCAATTGTCGAACAATCTCATCCACATATCTAGGTTTTCTGGACTTCTCCAAGGGTTGACATCAATCTCCATGATCACTCTCCAAGGGTTGACATCAATGAAAACCAACTATCCAACAATATCCCCTTTTGGAATTGATGGAAACACCAACATTGATGGAAAAAATGATGCTCCAATGCTCATTCTCCCCCTGTGACCATTGCTCCTCATCAATGTTTCTCACTCCTCCCCTTTGACATCAATGGAAAAGGGTATCTCTCCTTGTGGTTTCTCGCCCTGTCTTCATGCATATGTTCTTTCTCTTCCTCCTTGACCAAAGGTTAAATTCTCCTGTCAACATGTCTCCTCCTGACATTGTAACTTCTCTAATCAATCATAGAAAAAATGATATCTCCCCATGTGGGTATGTCTCCCCCTATCTTCATGCTACTATTCTTCCTTTCTGGATTCTCTTTTTTTAACGATTTTCCTTCTTTGCAAGATGTAGAGATACCTGTGAAATGTTTCTTTTCCTCTCTTCTAGTGATGTTCATTTTCCATTGGTGCTTCCTCATGTAATTCACTAACATATATAAAACACATTCAAAGTTAAATCATTCAAATATTCCTTTATCATAACCATCCAACTGTCTTTGAGTTGATTTTTGAATCAATTTTTGAACCAATCTGTCCTTAACTCGTTCTCTCATCCACTGGTATATATCTATCCCAACCTACTAATCTTCTTACAAATCCATCTCTTTCCATATTTCACAAACTGTCCATAACTCTGTTGCTCAAATGTCCACAATGTTGACCCATCTATCACTATACTAAAGACTTCTCTGAATCAAATATGTCTACTGATATGATCTATCTACTAGAAAAACCTGTACTGAAGATATCTGTAACTGAATACAATCATAAACTTATGCGTGAGTAACTTCCAATTGACACTTGTGTGGGAACACTACTTTCTCGATCAATTTGTCATATTGTACTTATACTATCTGACTACTCTGAATCTGTCTCCTCAACCTCTGTAAGCCACACAAAGGATATTTCTTTGATCTGTATCAACTGTTGCATAGAATCCCCCTTTTCAACATGCATATTTATTGGGACTCTCCAAGATGGATGGCACAAAAAAATACTTGTTTTGATGCAGAGTAATATTCCTCTTTGTCTATGGAGATATCTTTCTCTTCTTCCTCTTTCTGAATTTTGTCACCATCTTGAGTTTTGACATCTTGTTCTTCACCCTCTTCCTAAATTATGACACTTTCCTCTTTTCCTGTAAATTCATCATGCTCTTGAGATGCTACAAATCCTATAAATACGAATCCTTGGACTTGTTCTTCATTTACCTGCTCTTTTTGTTTTTTACTTCTTTTCCAAGCCTTCTTGTGTCATTAGTATTTTATTTCATGAGAATCTTAATCACGTATTTGCAATTTCAAGCTATGTGTCCATAGTTATGGCATTTGTGACATTCAATATTATGTGGAGCCACATAAGCATTTCTTTCCTGATCATTTCTTTCATAGGCTCTGCAATCTACAAGTTTATGTCCAAAGTTAGTACGATTAAAACAATGACCATAAAATAAATTTACATACGTGGGAGTGAATGATCTTCTTTTTGGTGTAGTCCTTATGAAACCCTGCATTGGCTTATCAAAATCTTCTCTTTGGTTGTTTCTTTCACAATGACTGAATATTCTTTGTTTCCTGAATGTAGAAGGTCTTTTGTATTCCTTCCTTTCTGATTCTTGTTGATCATGATTCCTTCCTTTGAGAACTTCTGCATAACTCCTTTGTTCTGTTACTTTCATCATGGAACTTGAACCTTCCTCAAAATGATCATTCTTGTATCCTAGTCCAGATTTGTCACTGTATGTATTTTGATTATTGAAAATGCTTTCTAACACTTGAGAAATTTTCAAGTTCTTGCTGAGTTTGTTGACTTCAATTCTCAATGTCATGATTTCCTTTTCAAGATTCTCACACTCTTTTTCTTTATTTTTCATTTGGATCTACATTAATTCTTCCTTTCTTTTTCCTTATTCAAGTTGGGTCTTCAATTAGACGTTTTCTTCTTTGAATGATTTTCTTTTCTTCCTTTCTTTTTTCACTTCAGTTAAGGTGCTAACTAATTCTACCTCAAGATCCACTTCACCTTCTTTGTCATTTTTCTTATTTTCCGTATCCAAAAAGAGTACTCTCTCTGAGTCACTATCACTTTCATCATCTTCATCATATGAATAACTATCTTCTCTTGAGTAAAGATTTTTCTTGAAGGCTTTCCTTTTATCTTTCCTATTTCCGTTTTGATATTTCTTTACTTTCTTGGGATCTTCCTCTTCACCACTATCTAAGTTCTTAGCATAAAGAGACTTATCTACAAAATGACCAATTTAACCACAATTAAAATATTTCAATGGAAGCATACCTTTTTATTTTCCAGTTCCTCTTTTCAACTTTCCGGCGAAGTTTTCCATTTCTTCATCTTCTTATGAATCATCACTACAACTGCAACCTGACTTGGAATTTGGATTTTGTTTGTATTTCTTCTTTGTCTTCTTGGATGCATTGAATGTTTCTTCCTTCATGGTTGGATTTTATTGCTCTATCCTCATTTCATAAGCTGTAAATATTCCATGTAGATCATCCATGCTTATTGTACCCAGGTCTTCTCTTTCTTCTAGGGCTATAATCTTCGTATCAAATCTCATTGGTAGAGACCTTAATACTTTCTTAATAATGACCTATTCCTTCATATCGTCTCCCAAACCTTTAATACTATTTACTATTTCGTCGATGCGTAGAAAGTAAGGTTATATGTTTTCATCTACATTCATATTCAATTGTTCAAACTTGGCTCTAAAGGTTTGAAGTTTATCTTCCTTGACTTTGTCATTGCCTTCATAGATATTATTTAGTTTGTCCTAGATTTCTTTTGCAGATTCACAATGCATAACCTTGGTGTATACTGATTTAGTGAAACCATTCAAGAGAGAATTTTTGGCTCTTACTTTATCATCTTCAAGTTTCTTTCCATCTTTATGTATCCATTTAATACTACTCACCAAACATCAAATCCTTGTTCCTGCACATATGTTTTCATTCTTCTACTCTAAAAGGCATATTCCTCACCATCAAACAATGGTATCCCAATATTAGTGTAATGCATGATCTCCTTCCAATGGTTAAATGACAGAGAATCCCTGACCCTCGGGCCAGAGTCTGCTATAGGATCGTTCTTCCTTCGCTGAGCCGAAATAGCTCTTCGGGCTCCTGCTTAGAAACCCATAAACAAAATTCGATCCACAAGTCCTTCTCCTCCAATCGGCCTCCAATATATGACCGCGACCTTTTCCCGAAAAAGGATTTTGGGTTTTGCGATTTCATGAACCCAACAGTTGAGTTCCTTGGCTTCTTGATCTCCCGAATGTCAAAATGCCGAAATGGAAAAATTCCACTTTTTCCCGTGACCACACGCCTCTTTCGGAACTTCGGGGTTTCCAATGCCGAAATGCCCCGGTTCCTTGTCTTTGGGATTCTCGAAATCTCAATCCCTGGTATGTCGAAATCTGACCCTGTCTTGTGACTCAACAATACTCCTCCTATGCTTTCAGGAATTCACATTTCAGAACTTCATGAATCCTAATGCAACAATTCTTTGTCCTCTCGTACTTCCGGTATCCAAAATACCGAAATACCAAAACCCCGAAACTTCGATCCTCCCTCTCCTCAGCAAGATTAGCGACTGTGAGCCTCCCTGATTCAATGACTCAGATCCTTTTGGGATCTTGTAGGCCAAATGTTCCAAACTCTTACCCCTGCATCTTCCAGTAACCGAAATACCGAAATGCTCCTTTAGGGGATTTCCCCGAAACCTTACCTATATGCACCTCTTCTGGACTTCGAGATTCACGATTTCACGAATCCTCCATGAAAAATGTTTCTCCTTCAACCTCCTGGTATCCGAAACCCCGATATGCTGAAATGTTGAAGTTTCTCACCAAAGGCATGTCGCATTTCACGACTTCGAGCTTTTCAGTGTAAAATACCCTGACTCCTTGTCAACAAAAATGTTGAAACATCGATCCCCGAAGTGCCGAAATTCCCTTCAAGGATAGTTCATGTCTCGTGACTTCGGGATTTTCAAGACACTATGTCCCGATCCTTTGTCAATAGAACTTCTGGTATGCCGAATTTCGAAATACCGAAATTCCGAAATGGTCTAATGGCTCACCTGACCAAATTAAACGGTCCACGTTGATTCCTGAAACCAAAATGATGGGTTCACCCAACTTCTAACCACCTTGCAGCTTCACTAGATCCTACGGTCCTCATGACTTCACGAGTTCTCCTCGGAGAATTATGACCACCCAATTTACTCCTCAATGACTTCTCTGGCCAAACTGATTTGGCGTCCTTCCACTGAACTTAACTTCTGCGCGATGATTTTTCTCCCTGTCTTCCTTTGAACTCTTCAAAGGTACTAACCCTCCTGATCTTTCACTTATGAACCTAAGCCTCCAAGAGGAATCTTGCTCACACTCCTTGCGACAATATTTCAAATAACCTCTAGTTATTTGAGTCCTCGACTCTGTGCATTCTTTGCAACAACAATCCTTCCACCTTCTCCTTAGTTGATAACTTCTAAGGCTTCAACTAGCCTGCACACACCTTGCATGGCTTCTATGCTTCACCTGCACTTCTGCTGGAAATGAGAACGGTATCTCTCCTGAGATTTTTGAGATAAGTCTCAGACTCTTGTCAACGCAAACCTTGCAGACATTTTACTGCACTCCTTGCAGGAAATCTCAGGACGAGAAACAATTGAAACTCATTCTTCTCCTCTCTCAGACTTCATATACTTAACATGAAATCACACATTCAACACAACATTGAAACAAATGCATAAACAGAGAGAATAAAACAACTATAAGCATACCATTCAACAAATGTAAACAATAAGCATCATAACACCATGAAAGTTGAGTCAAAGATTCATATATTAACTCAAGTGCTCCTATACATGGGTTCTTCTCTACAGCTCTCTGCTACAACTCTCAATGATGATAATGTTACAATGATACAAGGGTGAGGGTGTCTATATCCGTTTTCCCTCCTACGCTTCTAAAATTGTCTAATCCATAATTCAAGTCTACCTACTTTCATTAACTGGGATTAAATTCCTTTTTACATTGACAGATGAGAGCAAATTGCTCATGATCTGTTTACAATAGCCAGATATAAATTCAAGTACGCTTCTAGCTATTACATTAATATTCGTTCTTTATTTTTTCAAAAATATTTCAAAACGTGAAAAATGTGTGTTGCACTCCTCCAGCTATCTTTTGCCTTCACGCTCGCTTGGCTAGCTGCTTACGATGCTCCTGCATCATACTTCCTTGCTTGAAAATTTTCATGAACTCCTGTTCATGAGCTCTTGCACGGTCTGTCCATGCTTATGAATTTCTGCTTCATCTTCCCAACTGGCATATTCAACTGGATGTCCTTTCCGTTTGACCAAGTATTCAAAATACTCCTTCCTCTTGGTCCTTTTACTAACCCTCTTGTCTACTTTCCATCTATGGCTTTTCAGCTACATGCATTTGTTTTGTCCATTGAATTTCTTTCTATTCTTCTTCTGCTCCTGCTTCTTTAGCTCTTTAAGGGTACAAATATGCAACATTGAATATCAGTGAAATTTAGATCCCATCGGGTAATTCAATCTCATATGCATTTGTCTCAAATTTCTTTATGATTCTGCATGGTCCAATATTTTTCATCTTTAGTTTGTTATATGTTCCCCTTGGGAACCTTTCCTTCCTCAGATGTGCAAGAATCAGATCTCCAACTTCAAATTAAAATTCTTGCCCGTGTTGATCTGCTCTGCGCTTGTATTCTTGATTTGAATTCTACAATCGTTCCTCAATCCATCTATGAAGCTCCTTCATTACTTTTGCAAAGTCCTCTGCACTAGCACTCCTGAATTCATTTTGTTCTGAATCTTTCAATTCAAAAACTCCCCTTGGCTACATTCCATATATAATCTGGAATGGACTATGCCCTGTGCTTTTGTTGAGCGAATAATTATAAGTGAATTCCTCCCGTGGAAGAATTTGATCCCACTGACTGTGGTGTTCAATCACTAAGCTCCTCAACAAATATCCCAAGCTCCTGTTCACGACTTCTGTCTACCCATCCGTTTGAGGATGATACGATGAGCTAAAAGACAAACGTGTCCCTATCTTTTTCCACAAAGTCCTCTAGAAATGTCCAACGAACTTGGTATCCCAATCAGAAATGATACTCTTTGGAAATCCATGAAGTTTGACGACTTCCTTGAAAAACAGGTTCGCAATATGAGTTGCGTCGCCGGTTTTCTAGCATGGTATGAAATGTGCCATCTTGGAAAATCTGTCGACTACCACAAATATTGAATCACATCCTCTTTACGTTCTTGGAAGTCCCAATATAAAATCCATGCTCACTGCATCCCATGGCCTTTCAGGTATGGGTAATGGTTGATATAACCCTATGTTCTGCCTTTTCCCTTTTGTGTGCTGACAAATCCTACATCTGTCCACAAATTTCTTAACATCTGTCCTCATCCCTGGCCAAAAATATGAGCCATTCAACTTTGAGAACATCTTATCATGACTGAAGTGTCCGACCAATCCTCCACTATGTTTTTCCTTTAGCAGATTCTCCCTCATGGAGAATTTTCGAATACATAGCTGATTGCCCCGGAATAATAACCCATCCTAGATCATATACTCAGTCTATTGGATTTTTCCTTGAGAACTATATTCTCAGATGCCTAATATGCCTCCTTAAAATCTGGGTCATCCTTGTACATTTCTTTGAGTTTATCAAAACCTAAAGTCTTGACTCTGAATTCCTACATAAGTAAACATTTCATGCTCAAAGCATCAACAACTTTGTTAGCAGTTCCATAAATATGCTTAATCACAAAAGTAAAATTCTACATGAATTCAACCCATTTAGCGTGCTTTTGGTTCAGCTTCTCCTGTTGAGTCATGAATTGTAAAGCATGATTATCACTGTACACAACAAACTCTTTAGGAACCAAATAATGTCTCCATTTCTTTAGCGCTTGTATGACCGCATAGAATTCTTTGTCATATGTTGAGTACTTAATTTTCGCTTCATTCAGTTTCTCACTAAAATATGCGATCGGCCTATCATCTTGGCTCAAGACCGCTCCAATTGCAAATCCACTCGTGTCACACTTGACCTGGAATGTCTTGCTAAAGTCCGGCAAAACCAGAATTGGTTGCTCAGTGATCTTCTTCTTCAGCAGATTGAAACTCTTCTCTGCTTCTTCTATCCAGTGAAAAGATTTATGTCTTTTCTTCACCGTATCCATCATTGGTGTGTTAATTCCACTGAAGTTTCAAATGAATTTCCTATAGAAACTTGCCAAACCATGGAAGCTTTGAACTTCAAACACACTCTTTGGCGATGGCCAATTCTTAATTGCATCTACCTTTTCGAGATCCATCTTCAACTCATTCGCAGAGATAAAAAAACCCAAATAAATGAGTTCTATCCTCATAAATGATGATTTCTTCATATTAATCAGCAATTTCTCTTGCTATAATCTCTTCATCACTGTAGCTAAATGCTCTAAGTGCTCTGCTTCTATTTTGCTGAAAATTAATATATCATCAAGATATGCAATGACGAATTTCCCTATGAAATCCTTCAGGACTTTGTTCATCAATCTCATGAAAGTACTAGGTGCATTAGTTAAGCCAAATGGCATAACAATCCATTCATACAACCCCTCATTCATTTTGAATGTTGTCTTCCATTCATCACCTTCTCTCATTCGAATTTGATGATACTCGCTTTTCAAATCAATCTTTGAAAAGAATCTTGCTCCACTCAAGCAATCCATCAAGTCATCCATCCTTGGCAATGGAAATCTATATCTCATGGTAATCTTATTGATTTCCCTTGAGTCTGTACACATCCTCCAGCCTCCATCTTTCTTCAGGTTGAGCACTGTTGGAACAACGCATGGACTCAAGCTCTCTCGAATCAATCCTTTGTCCATTAAGTCTTGGACCTGTCTCTTGAATTCCTCATTTTTCTGTGGCGTCAACCTGTATGTTTCTTTTTTTGGTAAACTGGCTCCAGGTATAACATCAATGTGATGACTTATACTCCTGATTGGTGGCAACGAACAAGGTAGTTCGTCCACTACTATATCAACAAACTCTTCCAACAACTTCTAGATTTCTTCTAGTAAATCATCTATTCTTGTACTGGTCAAAACAATTCTAGGCTTCCTGACCACAATAAATTGTGTGTCTTCCTTCTTATTAACCTCATTAAGAAGTTCCTTTCCACTCATGAGAAGTACAGTGTTTCTCATCTCTGTTTTCACCTCTTGGTTTTTAATCAACAATAACATGTGCATCCTCCCATTCTTCTCCAGTGTGTACGTGTTCTTTCTCCCATCATGAATCACATTCCTGTCATATTGTCACGGTCTACCCAACAATAAATGACAAACATCCATGGGAATGACATCACATAATATTTCATCCTTATATTCTCCTATTTTAAATTCAACTAAACATTGTTTAGTGACATTTACCTGATGTCCTTTTTGTAGCCACGAAACTCTATATGGGCTTGGATGTACAACAGTCTCCAGCTCCAACTTTTCTACCATCTCTATAGATACGAGGTTGTCTGTGCTACCGCTGTCCACTATGACCTTGCATACTCTGTCTTTAGTTTTGCAAGCAGTCTGAAACAAATTGTTTCTTTGGGCTGGGTTTTCTGCCTCTTTCTCTAGCTTCAAGAGAAATTTCCTAATCATTAAGGATCTTCTGCCCTCAACGTCTTCTGCCTCAACATTCCATATTTGAGCTTTGGTAATGTGAGTTTCACCACCATCTTTCTTCCTATCTGGACACTCATAAGATTTATGTCTGATTTTCCCATAGACAAAGCATTTCACTTCACCGCCTCTGCCTTTTCCTCTTGCTCTAGCTCGAGGAAAAGTATTTCTATCAGTATACTATCCCCTCTGTGAGCTTCCACCTCTCTCAGTTTGATTTTGAGGTTTCCTCCCCTCTTCTTTAGATTTCTGAGTTCTGTCTTGGGCAATTGTTTTTCCTCTGGCTTGACTTCTACCTCAGCCTATTTGACCTTGCTTCTGGCTCAGCTTCTCTTCGGATTTCAGAGCTATCTGATAAACATCTTCCACAGTCCGAATGGTCATCATGCTCATGTCATCTTTAATGTCATATCGTAGACCATTCATGTACCTAGCAACCTTTTCATTATCGCTTTCCCGATGACCTGCTCTGATGTTTATCCTATAGAGCTCTTTAGTGTTTTCTTTCACTGACATCAGCTTCTGTCTCAAATTATGCATCCTCCAAAATAGAGTGATTTGATAATCCTTGGGTATAAATTTGGCTTTCATCTTGGCAACCATTCTATCCCAGCTCTTGATTTTCTACTTTCCCTTGCAACATCTGTTAGCCTGCAGTTCATCCCACCATAGTGTTGCATGCCCTTTAAGTCTAGTGATGGCATGTTTGACTTTCTTGTCTTCCTCGACATCCTCATAGTCGAAGTATTTTTCTAGAGCTCTAATCCAGTCTAGAAGCTCTTCAATATCTAGGTTTCCCTCATACACTGGAATGCACATTTTTTCTCTAGCACCTATCCTTGCAACAACCCTGAATAGGCATTCATCCACAAGATCTTCGATTGCAACTTCTTCTTCTTCATGTCCAAATTCATTTTCACTTTTAGCTTCACTAATATCCCCAACGTCAACTATGCGCCTCTGTGCTGTCTCCATGGCATCAAGCCTAGCATGTAACTCACGCATTTCCATTTCCACGGCTGGATCAGGCATTGGTATTTCTCTTCTTCTCGGTGGCATTGCTATAAAATGTTCCTCTATTCTCTCTACTACAGAAAGAAAAGAACTTGTTCTGAGCTCTGATACCAAAATTGATGAAGAACCCCGAACCCTTGGGCCAGAGTCTGCTATAGGATCGTTCTTCTTTCGCTAATCCAAAATAGCTCTTCAGGCTCCTGCTCAGAAACCCATAAACAAAATTTGATCCACAGGTCTTTCTCCTCCAATCGGTCTCCAATATATGATCGTGGCCTTTTCTTGAAAAAGGATTTTGGGTTTCATGATTTCGCGAACCCATATGTCGAGTTCCTTGGCTTCTCGATCTCCCGAATACCGAAATGGCGAAATTCCACTTTTTCCCATGACAAAATGCCTCTTTCGGAACATTGGGGTTTCCAATGCTGAAATGCCCCAGTTCCTTGTCTTCGGGATTCCCAAAATCCTGATCCCCGGTATTTTGAAATCTGACACTGTATTGTGACTCGACAATACTCCTCCTATGCTTTCAGGAATTCATGTTTCGAAACTTCGCGAATCCCGGTGCAACAATTCTTTGTCCTCTTGTACTTCTGGTATCTGAAATACCGAAGTACCGAAACCCTGAAACTCTGGTCCTCCCTCTCCTAAGAAAGATCAATGAATGTGAGCCTCCCTGATTCAATGGCTCAGATCCTTTCAAGATCTCATGGGTCAAGAGTTCCAAAATCTTACCCCTGCATCTTCCGGTAGCCGAAATACCGAAATGCTCCTTTTGGGGATTTCCCTGAAACCTTACTTGTATGCACCTCTTCAGGACTTCGGGATTCACAATTTCTCGAATCCCCCATGATAAATGTTGCTCCTTCGACCTCCCAGTATCCAAAACCCTGATATGCCGAAATGCTGAAGTTTCTCACCAAAGGCATGTCGCATTTTGCGGCTTAAGGCTTTTCAGTGTAAAAAACCCTAACTCCTTGTCAATGGAAATGCCAAAATGCCGAAATGCCCTGTAAGGTAGCTAGAGAAGTCGTGGGGGGGGGGCCCAAAGGGCCCATAGTGATAATAGTGGATTTCATTCAATGTAAGGTGGACTAGGTCCACTATATTATTAAATAAGGCCCACTATGGTAGTTAGATATAATAAATGGGTAATTAGATATAATAAATGTAAGAGGACTTCTTAGAAGGTTCTACTTCTAGAAGATTCCTCCTCTAGAATGTTCTTAGGTGATGGTAGCACTATATAAAGGGGTTCAAGCAATGTAATGCGACATGAAGAGAATTATTGTATTTGGAGCGGTAGCTCAATAGGAGGATGCCCCCTCGAAGAGGCAAGTGAACATGAGAGGATCCCTTCCATAATAGGATCCATTGTATGGTGTTGCCCTACCTCAAGGGTTTGATATAATAAAGTGGTGTTTTTCTATATTGTTCTTCTATATCTGTTGTGGTGCTTTTGTATTCAGTATTGGGTTCTTAACAAGTGGTATCAGAGCACTTTCCTTGGCAAACATTGTGGGCAATTATTTTTTATTTTTGCAGATTTTTTTTCGGAGAAGAAAAAAGAGGGCCGCGACATTCCAGAACATTTTGGTATATTTGTGTGAAAAATTTGCAGAAATAGGTTATATATCTGAGTTCCTCTCAGAAAAACACCCAAGTTAAAAAACAAATCGTCCGAAATGGAGTCCGGAAGGTCAAGATATTGAAGTTTTAAAATCTGCAATTTTTCAAGGTTTTTTTCGCGGACGACGACGCGATTTGTTTTTATTTCTGTAGTAGCTGGAGGCCGAATTTTCTCAAACAAATTAAATATCTGATTTCCTCTCACAATTTCACCCAATTTCAAAAAAAACATCAGCCAAAATGGAGTCCGGGAAGTGAAGTTATGAGCATTTTAACTTCAGCAGTTTTTTAGGGATTTTTCAGAAAAAACCGCGATTTTCTGTTGTAACTTATTGTTCTATTTTTTTTGGTTTTTTCGTGATGACTGCGATATTGAAGGGTTCATAGGGTTCTCAGATGGATATTTCTTCTCAAAACCTCAAATAAATTCTTGAATCATTCAAATCTCAATTGTATGACACATTGTGTGACACATTGCATGACAAATTTCATGACCTTGCAAATGGCCTCAATAATAGTCTTCATAGTTCATTGGATAGCATGCAGGAGAGATTTCTTATGGAAGACATCATCATAGATGAATATAATCAAGAAATATATGATTGGTATGATTTTGAGGACGATTGTGATGATTGGTATATGGATAGTTGTCATTTCTGGGATGACAACCACTTCCATATTTTATTTGATGACTCTACTCTACCTTCTGTAGAGAACATCAATGTCCCACATCAAGAGCTAGTTACCAGTGTTCAGCCTGCATAGTTTACAATGGTATTGTTTCTTCCAGATTCATCTTTGATCCTCTCCCACTATGTGGATGAATTTTCTTATTTGGATCCACATGATAGGTGTCACTCTTTGGAGCATCATTTGGAGTTGGTTATTGGGTTCCAAAATCTTCCACGGGGAGTTCACATGAGCACTTGGACATGGGACCCGGGCTTACAATGGTGGTTGGAATACTTCAGCATGGTGGCTTTCCTTTTTACACGGGACCTTGGTTCTTCAATCTTCTTCAGCATTATGGTCCACGATTATCCATGGGACCCTGGTATATGGTTGTACATTAAGCGTTGAGGACAATGCTTTCATAAGGGGGATGGAATGTAAGGTAGCTAGAGAGGTCGTGGGGGGGGGCCAGAGGGCCCATAGTGATAATAGTGGAGGTCATTCAATGTAAGGTGGACTAGGTCCACTATATTATTAAATAAGGCCTACTATGGTAGTTAGATATAATAAATGGGTAATTAGATATAATAAATGTAAGAGGACTTCTTAGAAGGTTCTCCTTCTAGAAGATTCCTCCTCTAGAATGTTCTTAGGTGATGGTAGCACTATATAAATGGGTTCAAGAATTGTAATAAGACATGAAGAGAAGTATTGTATTTGGAGTAGTATCTCAATAGGAGGATGCCCCCTTGAAGAGGAAAGTGAATAGGAGAGGATCCCTTCCATAATAGGATCCATTGTATGGTGTTGCCCTACCTCAAGGGTTTAAAATAAAGTGGTGTTTTTCTATATTGTTCTTCTATATCTGTTGTGGTGCTTTTGTATTCGGTATTGGGTTCTTAACATGCCCTTCAAGGATACTTCATGTCTTGCGACTTCTAGATTTTCAATACACTATGTCCCAATCCCTTGTCAACAGAACTTCCGGTATGCCGAACTCCGAAATACCAAAATTCCTAAATGGTCTAATGGCTCACCTGACCAAATTAAACAGTCCACATTGATTCCTGAAACCAAAATGATGGGTTCACCCAACTTCTAACCACCTTGCAGCTTCACTGGATCCTACGGTCCTCGCGACTTTGCAAGTTCTCCTCAAAGAATTTTGATCGCCCAATTTACTCCTCAATGACTTCTCTGGCCAAACTGATTTGTCATCCTTCCACTAAACTTAACTTCTGCGTGATGATTTTTCTCCCTAGATTCCTTTAAACTCTTCAAAGGTACTAACCCTCCTGATATTTCACTTATGAACCTAAGCCTCCAAGAGGAATCCTGCTCACACTCCTTGCGACAATCTTTCAAATAACCTCTAGTTATTTGAGTCCTCGACTCTGTGCATTCTTTGCAACAATAGTCCTTCCATATTCTCCTTATTTGATAACTTCTAAGGCTTTAACTAGACTGCGCACAAATTGCATGACTTCTATGCTTCACCTGCGCTTCTGCTGGAAATGAGAACAACAATATCTCTTCTGAGATTTCTGAGATAAGACTCAGACTCTTGTCAACGCACACCTTGCGGACGTTTCACTGCACTCCTTGCAGGAACTCTTAGGATGAGAAACAATTGAAACTCATTCTTCTCCTTTCTCAAACTTCATATACTTAACATGAAATCACACATTCAACACAACATTGAAACAAATGCATAAACAGAGAGAATAAAACAACTGTAAGCATACCATTCAGCAAATGTAAACAGTAAGCATCATAACACCATGAAAGTTGAGTCAAAGCTTCATATATTAACTCAAGTGCTCATGTACATGGGTTCTTCTCTACAACTCTCTACTACAACTCTCAATGATGATAATGTTACAATGATACAAGGGTGAGGGTGTCTATATTCATTTTCCCTCCTACGCTTCTAAAACTGTCTAATCCATAATTCAAATCTACCTACTTTCATTAACTGGGCTTAAATTCCTTTTTACATTTACATATGAGAGAAAATCACTCACGATCTGTTTACAACAACCAGATATAAATGCAAGTACACTTCTAGCTATTACATTAATATCCGTTCTTTAATTTTTCAAAAATGTTTTAAAATGTGAAAAATGTGTGTTGCACTCCTCCAGCTGTCTTCTGCCTTCATGCTCACTTGGATGGCTGCTTACGATACTCCTACATCATTAAATTGTTTAGTTTAAGGAACCTTCTCTGATACCAATTGTTGGATT
>ML781452.1:160865-194310 GCA_009831015.1 Picea engelmannii
GGGGGTGGTGAATCAATAATGAGCAATTATACCAGTTTTAACCACAATATATATTCTTTATCTTTACCAACAATATTCAACAATTTAACATCAATGTATCATCTATGAATGCATCCAATCATATATATCATAAGCATGTAAACATAAAAAACTTCACATCAAGAACACAACACACCAAAATTCACGTGGAAACCCAAATGGGAGAAAACCATGAAATTCTTTCTTATATATATAAGTAATTCCTTCATAGGAAGCACCAACTTTTAAATTCTTTGGATGCAACTAGAAGGAGGCTCCAAACCCCTATTCTCAGGCTTCAACTTGAAGGAAGATACAACTCCCTGAATTTTTTGGCTCCAACTAGAAGGAGGATACAACCCCCTGAGTCCTATGGCTCCAACTGAAAGGTCTCTACAACCACCTAGTTCTTAGTCTCCAACTTGAATGAAGCTCCAACTCCTTGATTCTCTAACTCCAACCGGAAAGAGGCTACAACCCCCTTTCTTTGCCCCATCCTGCTACCCTGGAATATAAGTGTAGACCAATTTTCACATAATATACCACTATAACTGCCACTGTCACTGCCACTACCACTTTCAATGCCACTATCACTGTCAGTGTCACATCAACCTATAACCTTTCAACCTGTCATTGTATCTAACCAATCACTGTCAATTGATTACTATCATAAAAACCTATCCAACCAATCACTATCTCATCCATGAAACCAGATCCACTCTCATTTGTATGCAACTCATGCCAAGATCACCAAGATCATATTTCAAACCATGTGCTCAACATCACCAACACATGCCTCTACCAAGAATGCACCAAGATCACCACATACCATTACAAGATATGTGTCTCAATAAAGTACCAAATTGTACCATGCATCAACCATGCATCAACCATGTACCACAACAAGTGCATAAACCATGCACCAAGCCTGTATCATCAACCATGTACCAACCATGTACATCAACCATGTACATGCACATCAATCTGTACCAATCATGTGCCAACCATGCACATCGACCATGTACATCAACCATGTACATCAACACCTGAACCATACCGTATACCATACCATGTACCAACCATGTACATCAACACCATACCATATACCATAAAAAGCATCAATCTTGTACCATTAACCATACCACCAACCATATGTAGATCTGTACCATGTCATCAATGAATCATCACAAAGAACCAATGCATGTACCTCATGCATACATCACCATACAACATGAACATCCCTCAACAATGTACTAGAAACTCAAAGATATGAACTATAATAATCATTTCATATGATATACTAGTCATAAGAGTGCTCCTCACTATGCCAACCAACCATATCCAAGTACAAGACCAACCATACCAAGAATGCCTCAAGCATTCACCACATCATAAACAAAAACACCCATCAAAACAAGCATATAACCATACCCGAACTTCTGTAGCTGACCTGAACCTATAGGATGTTGACCAATGTGCTTGGTTAAAACTTAAGGGACCTAAGATTAACATTTAATACAAATTTACTAGTTTCTTTCTAGTCAGACATTAGTTGACCTGCGAAGATGCCTCACTTGAAAGGTATAGTGCAACCCGTTAGGATGTCAGTGATTAGGGTTTTTTAGAAACCCTAGCCTTCTGCAACTCCAAATCTCTCACACTTTTCTTGCACTTTATTTGCTTCCTCAAACTTCCCGAACATTCAAAAAAATGCCAAGATAAACCATAACCATTCACTAAACCATTTTGTAAACCATAACAATTCATTAGATCACAAGATAAATTATCAATGAATAAGTGTGTGAGTGTGTGAAAATGAATGACTCCTTAAGGTGTATTTATAAAAATGCTAGGTAACTCCCCTCCTTACTTTAGAGCTTCTAGGGTTTTCTTGTTACAAAAACTTTACCCCTTTGAATAGTTGACTTGTAACCAACTAGGGCTTCTTAACACTTCCTTGGGGCTTCCAAATTCATAAGGCCATATCTCCCCAACCGTGAGGATCCATGTGGCATACCGCATATAACCATACATGACACGACATGTACTATTCATATATGATTGTATTACCAGTTTAACTATCCTTCATTTCATTATTACTCAATCAACTTTAGGTCCCATAACCACACCTCTGGGGATGCATGTAGACCACATCAAATGTACCCAACTAAATCACCATCAATATTGATCATAAATATGATAACCAATTGTCCAATGATCTCATCCACATGATCATATAGATGATAACCAACTGTCCAACGATATAATCCGCATCTCCGGGTCTTATGGACTTCTCCAAGGGTTGACATCAATATTTGAGGGGTGAAATCAATATCCGATATCACTCTCCAAGGGTTCACATCAATGAAAACCAACTGTCCAAAAATCTCCCCTTTTGTCATTGATGCCAACACCAACATTGATGGAAACATTTTTTCTCCAATGCTCATGCTCCCCCGGTGACCATTGCTCCTCATCAATGTTTCTCACTCTCCCCCTTTGACATCAATGGGATATGGTATCTCTCCTTGGGGATGCTCCCCCTTTCTTCATGCATCTTTTATTTCTCTTCCTCCTTGACTAAATTTTAACTTCTACTGTCAATATGTCTCCTCCTAAAATTGTACCAACTCTAACCAATTATAGGAAAAAAAATATCCCCTCCTGTGGGTCTGTCCCCTCCTATCGACATGCTACTGGTCTTCCTTTCTGGATTCTCATTTTCTGATTATTTTCCTTCTCTGCAATATGTAGATATACCTATGAAATGTTTCCTTTCCTCTCTTCCAGTGCTATTCGTTGTCCATTGGTGCTTCCTCATGTAATTCATTGACATATATAAAAAGAATTCAAAGTTAAAGCATTCACATATTCCTTTATTATGATCATCCAACTATCTATGAATTTATTTATGAATCAATTTTTGAACCAATCTGTGCTGAACTCATGCTCTCATCCACTAGTATATATCTATCCAAACCTTCTAAGCTTCTTATGAATTCATCTCTATCCATATGTCACAATCTATCCATAACTTTGCTTTTCAATTGTCCACAATGATGACCCATATGTCACTGTACTAAACACTTTTTTGAATAAAATATGTCTATTGATATGATCTATTTGCTGTAATAACCTATATTGAAGACATCACTTCCTGAATACAATTGTAAACTTCTGTGTGAGTAACTACTAGCTGACACTTGTGTGGGAACAATTCTTTCTCGATCAATCTGTCATACTATACTTCTGCTATCTGATTGCTTTGAATCTGTCTCCTCTATCTCCCTTTTCAACACACATATTTATTGGGAGTGTCCAAGGTAAATAACTCAGAATAATACTTGCTTTGATGCAGAGTAATCTTGTAACATACCCAACCACCCATAGGTTGGGGCATGCTACCTTCAAGCCTTCCCTTGGACTTATTTATTTGAGAGATACCTTTTAAAATTTAAGGATGCTTAAAATAAAATACTTTAATGACATGCATGACAATATTCAACAAGCATGCATAGTCTAAAGATTCAATTAAATGATAATTAAATATACACAGGGGAAATGCATTCATATACATGTAAATGATACCATAATAGAGAGCACTTATCTTTATGAAAGATGACACCAACTGGCTGCAGACCAAGGACGTTCCACCCAACCATAGACACTACTATTCCAAATCTCAACAAAAATGTCACCCTTGAGCCAGGGCTATAAATCCACAAGGACAGTTCTAGAGTGTTACTTGGCTTCCCAAACCAATCAGCACCCAAGCTTTCATAGGCTTCCCAACTCGCACAACAATCCAAGTACCCAACTCTCTTCTACCTAGCTTGCACCACCCAAGAGAACAAACCTCCACCCTTCTCTGCCACATAGTCTCTCAGGCAGACCTTCTCCTTAATTCGAGCTCCAACGCAACTAGTCCAAAATCTTGATGTTGGAACTCTTAGTACTCATAGTTGTGAGAAATGATGGACATAGGACAACACATCTCAGACATGTGGGCCTCAAGTCGTGGCTAGATCACTACAACGACCACTACAACCAACTATCTAGTGGCTAATTCTTCAGCAGTTCGGCTCCCTTTCTCAAGCCAAGATGTAGTTGACAGATGGATCAATGAACGGGTAAGTGGGTGCATGGAGGTGCGTGCATGAAAGTGCATGAGGGATAGAATGGTGTGAATGCAGAAGTGAAGGAGTGAACAAGCCAACGACCAACCCCCCCATCAGACCAGAGGCGGGTTTAAGTAACTTCATGGGGAAATCAAGAACCTCTTGGCCTTCCCCAAGAAGCTCATGTAATCGATCCCCTCCCTTAGGAAAAAAGGGTAATTAACAAATGAAATAAACACTTAGCTGCTCAGGCCCCCTCTCTTGTGGAATCATATCCCCCTATAACTCTAGTCCTTGTCTGTCTAGAATCCAACCATGTATTTATTATTAATAATGATAAAAACATTACATGTCTTGGGCACACTGGCCTTTTAATAATTGTTTGGTCACTATGGCCTCTCAACATTGTAACAATACATTATTTAAAATGGGGGTTCAAAACCTAGGATGTAACATCCCCTCCCCCTTATTTTGGCATTGTCCTCAGTGAATATACAAAAATAGAGATCAAAACCTCAAATTTATTCAAAAATCTATGGGTACTCTACCCGCATGGCATCTTCATGATCCCAGGTAGCATCTTCAGGACCGTAATAGGTCCACTGAAATTTTACCAGCTCTATAACTCGATTCCAGAGAATTTTGAATTTTCTGTCCAATACCCACACTGGTTGAACCTGAAAATCTCCCTCTATCTCTACCTGAATCAGATGATAATCACTAACATGGTTAGGATCATGTACATATTTCTTTAGTAAAGAGACATGAAATATATTGTGCACATTCATGGAAGCAGGCAATGCAAGCATGTATGCAACTGGACCTATTCTGTCCAATATTTCAAATGGACCACAAAATATGGCTACCAACTTTGTACAACTACCCAATTTTAAAGAGATTTTCTTGGGCTTCACTTTCAAAAGTACATGCTTTGCTACTTTAAATTCACTAGCTGTCCTATTCTTGTCTTCATAAAATTTCTGTCTATCTTGAGCTGCCTTTAAATTCTACTTGATCTTGACCACCTGGTCTTCCATGCCCTTGAGCAACTCCGTCCCAAGTACCACTCTATCTGCTGGGTTGTACCAGCTTACTGGAGTATCGCATTTCCTACCGTACAAGGCTTCAAATGGGCTCATTCTCAATGAAGCTTGATACCCATTATTATATGCAAACTCAACCAAGTGTAAGTAATCTTCCCACTTAGATGGCTTATCCATCACATACATTCTCAACATGTCTTCAATTATTCGTTTGACTCTCTATGTTTGCCCATCTGTATAGGGATGATATGTTGTGATAAAATTTAGATTTGTGCCAAATCCTTTAAACAATACCCTCCAGAAATTGGAGTTAAACTTTGTATCTATGTCCAAGACAATTGTCCTAGGTATCCCATGCAACCTAGCAATTTCCTTCATGAAAATTTCTGCAATATTAGTCGCTGCATGCGTTGTCTTCACAGGCACAAAATGAGTAGCCTTTGTTAATTTTTCAACCACCACCATGATGGAATCATGTTGCTTATTCGTTCTGGGTAATCCTGTGATGAAATCCATGGTGATCACTTCCCATTTGTTCTCTGGAATTGGCAATGGCTGCAAAAAACCTGCTGAGTGCCTATGCTCAGCCTTCACCTTCTGACATTCCATACATCGAGCGATGTAATCAACAACATCCTTATTCATTCTCGGCCAAAAGAAATGGCTTCTTACTGTTGTAATTGTTTTTTGGTAACTGAGATGTCTAGCATAAGTAACATCATGCATTTCCTTCAGTACCAAACTCCTCAGTTCTCCAGAACTAGGAACATAGATAATATTTTTATGGATGAGTAGTCTGTCTTCCTTTATCTCATACTCCTTTATTTTATGTTGTACATCTCCTTGCTGTAATTTTTCCCTTACCTCTAGGTAATGTTGGTTTGTAACAAGACCATCCAAAATTATGCTCTTCAAGTCTGATTGATGCATACTAACAATAGTAGCATGCATGAGATGCACTCTTCTACTAAGTGCATCAACAACTTTATTTTCCTTTCCCTTTATATGATTGATATCGAAGTCATATTCACTTAAAAATTCAACCCATCTTATTTGCCTGGCATTCAAGGTTGGCTGTTCAAAAAGATACTTCGGGCCAATGTGGTCTGTCCTTAATTCGAATTTCTTCCCCATGAGATAATTCCTCCACATCCTCAAGGTGTGAACAATGGAAGCAAGTTCCAAGTCATGGGTGGCATAGTTCTTCTCATGTTCCTTAAGATTTTTGGACTCATATCCAATGACATGTTCATTTTGCGTGATGACTCCCCCAAGTCCTTCCTTACATGCGTCTGTACATACCAAAAAAATTTCCTTTGGGTCAACAATATTTAACACAGGTGCACTAGTAAGTAATTCCTTCAACATATTAAAATTATTTTCACACTTGAGTGTCCATTCAAATTTAGTTCCCTTATTTTGCAAAGGAGTGATGGGATGAGCAATCTTAGAGAACCCTACTATGAAGCTTCTATAGTAGCCAACTAATCCCATAAAATATCTGATGTCTGACACATTTCTGGGTGTCGACCATCCTCTAATGGCTTCGATCTTGTCTGGATCTACTGTTATGCCCTGCTCTGAAATAATGTGTCACGAGCAATCAATCTTCTTTTGATAAAAAGAACACTTACTCAACTTGGCATACAAATGATGTTCTCTCAGTGATTGCAACACCATTATTAAGTGATGTTCATGCTCCTCTTCAGACTTAGAATAGATAAGTATGTCATCCAGGAATACTATGACAAAATTATCCAAATAATTTCTAAATATGTCATTCATTAAGCACATGAATACAAATGGTGCATTGGTCGGTCCAAAAGGAACCACTACAAATTCATAATGCCCATACCTGGTCCTAAAGGCTATTTTATGAATGTCTTCTTCCTTGATTCTTACCTGATGGTATCCTGCCCTTAGGTCAATCTTTGAGAATATATTTGCTCCTCTTAGCTGATCAAAGAGGTCATCAATTCAAGGTAGAGGATACTTGTTCTTTATAGTGTACTTGTTCAACTGTCGAAAGTCAATACATAGCCTCAAGATTCCATCCTTCTTTTTGAAAAAAAGTACTGGCGCTCCCCAAGGTGAAACATTTGGACATATGTACCCTTTCTTCAACAATTCTTCCAAATGAATTTGTAATTATTTTAACTCTGGTGTGATCATTCTATAAGGTTTTTTTGACACCGGGGTAGCTCCTAGCACTAAATCAATTGAGAAATCTATCTCCCTTCTTGGTGGAAACACGGGTATTTCTTGGAATACATCTTCAAATTCCTGTAGTACCGAGAAATCCTTAAGGATCAGCCCCTTTTTATTATTTGACTCTTCCACATGAGTTGCATACAATTGATATACTTTCCTAAAACATATTTTTAGCTATAAGGCTGGAATCTCCCTTATAGAGATGGGTCTTGGAACTCCTTTCACAGTGCTATGTTTTTCATTTCCATCAAGACATGTAAATTTCTTGTTATGACAATCTAGGACAACATGATGCTTGTCCAACCAATCCATTCCAATCAGAATATCATAAGACCCCAATGGTATGACATTTATATCAATACTAGTATTCATGCCATTAAGACCTATGGAACAATTTTTGACCATATCATGGATTCTTCTTTTGGTCCCAGTGGCTAACTGAACCAAACTTGTTTTTCCAAGTTTAATTTTCTCCAAATGTAATCTATCCACTATATTAGGATCAATGTAGCAATGAATTTCTCCTGAATCAATCAAAATAGCATCAAGTTGATTTATGATCTTACCTTCCACCTCGATCATATTGGAATGGTACTCTGCTTGTCAATGATCTAAAGGTACATAAATTCTTCCCATGTCTTTGAATGTTGTAGCCTCTTGGATGTTGTGCATAGTCTTCACTCTATCCTTTCTGTGTGGGAAATTCTTGTACAGGTGATCTTCCTTGCATTCCCAACATTGGATTGGTGGTCTTCCCCTTTTTCTCAAGGAATCTTCTTTCTTGAAATCCCCCTTAACATATTGATATTGATGATTTCTATTAGGCTCATTCCTATTGAAGGGAGGTTTGAATCCTTTCCTCCTCTGATCAGAATTCACATTTTTCTTGTCCTTCCAAGATTTCTGCAAGGATTCTCTTCCCTGGCCTTGCTCATACATGTATTTAGCCTTCCTGATAGCTTCAGTCAAGGTCTTGGGTTCATCATATTTGATATTTTCCTTATAAAAGGATGGTAGCCCACTTAGAAATCTCTTTATTTTCACTTTCTCATCGTCAATGAACCTGACATACTTTAACAATCCCACGAACTTCTTATCATACTCTGCCATAGTCATTCTTCACAACCCGAGTTCAAATAACTCCTGCATTTTCTTGTCATAGAAATGTTCTGAGAGGTACTCCTTCTGGAAGTACTTCTTGAATTTCTTCCAAGTGATCCCACTTTCATTAATGTTCTCCACTTGCTTCATTTGGTCCCACCACATTGCAGCTTTCCCATGTAAATGGTAGGTGGAAATCTTGGCTTCCAGGTTTGATGAATAGTTATGCAAATAAAAATATATCCTGAGCCCAATAAACCATGCTTTGACATCATCTTCCCTTTCTCTTTCACCATTGAAGTAAGGTGGCTTGAGCTTCCTCAGCTCTCCTTGAAAAATATCTATCTCTTGTTTCCTTCTTTGGTGTTTGACAGGAGACACCTCTGGACTGCTTATGGGATCTTTTGATGCATACAAATTTCTTTCTGAGTAAGGAGGTGAGTGGTGTCCATGATCTCTGCTAGCACTTCTGGAATAACCAGCTCTTCCACGATCATTCCTTCTTTCATGGCACCTGATTTCTTCCTCTTGTCTTGAGTTTTATCCCTTCTTTGTTTATCTTTGAAGCTAATTTAATCTTTGCAACACTCGAGAATTTATCTGACTTTTCTCTCTCATCAATCTCTCATTGTCTTCTTTGTAGCTATGTACTTCCATCTTCAGGCTTCTTACCGTTTCTATTAACGTTTCCTGCTCTCCTTTTCCCTTGCGTCCATTGGACTCTGTCTCCGCATTACCAACTTTGGTATTATGTCCTTCGGCCTCCTTATCATGACTAGAGGCTCCCTCGCCTTCTTCCATTTCCTCAATATGCATCCTGAGTTGATGTGATCAAGTCCCTTAATTTTGCAAAATGTGCAAGCGACCATTTTTTTAGAATTATGCATATGATAAAAAAATTGCCAAACCATGCTACATGTCTCTTTTTTTTTTTTTCATGGAGATCATATCCCCATTCTCCATAAATAACAATGTCATATTATCCTTGGCTGACACAAAATCTAATCCTATGTAGGCACTTCCTTCAAACCACCTTCCCAGGTGACCATGACTAGAAACCACGACTAAATCCTTCCTTAGCACCTTTCTATCTCGAAGAAAAGAAATTCGTCCCTTATCCCTCCTTCCCTCAACTCTTAATCTACACATAACCACAACCACAACCCTACACTTAGCTGAAAAATTGCTTGTCCAGAGCTTCGGGACTTCGGAGCTTTTAGCCAGGACCGGATCAACGGTCCTCATCCTCTATCACGATCAATGATCGAGATCCACTTTGGGACTCCATGCTTCAGGGGTCTCAACTTTCCTCACTTGCTTCCTCCCATAACACTTTTACTCAGAGTTCATGATCTGTCGACGGGTGTCCTCCCACAGATCAACGACTGCGAATCACTTTGGCTCTTAGGGCTTCGGAAGTTTCAAACCTTCCTCCTGCACTTTATCCTGAAGTGATTTTACCCGAAGTCGACGATCCTTCAACGTGTGTCTTATGGAATCAACTATCGATACGTACTCTGAACTTTGAGCCTTCGAGAGTTTTTGACCCAATGCAACCTGTCACATCTTTCCCCTTCAGAGTGCCCAGTCTCTGGAATGCACGATCTGTCACCACATGGAGAAATACTAGAAGTGGACACATGGACCAATTAGGTGGGTGACATGTGTCACATTCTATCTGACCTTTCAATACTCCAAATGCTCAAAACTTACTGACACGTGGCACACATTCCATGTGTCCACATCATCCCAGGTGACGTCCACAAGCCACGTCACTTTGGAAATTCTGGGCTCCACATCACCTTCTAGTGACATCATCGTGCCCCATCACTTCAACTCTTCAGGCTTCGGGACTCCAGGAGTTTTCCATGCTAGCACACTTCCAATTGTCCCGAATTCCACATTCCCAGACTGACCAATCTATCACCATGGGTCCTCCTGGATTGGACGACTAAGATTCACTTCAGGTCTTCACCTGGAGTCCACGAATCTGCACCGCATGTCCTTATTAATCTGACAGATACGATTTCTTTGGGTCTCTAGACTTCAGAAATATCAAATTTCAAAACTTATCTGGCCCCACTGGATTTTATCCAAAGCCATGGATCTGGTGACACGTGCCTCTCGACAAATTAATGGCTGAGATCCTCTCAGATGATCGGACGATCTAGATTTACTTCGGCTCTCTAAGCTTTGGGAGTCTCAAATATCAACTGAAAACCTCTCAAACAGATTCCTCTGGAGTTACTAATATGCTAACACATAACCTCTTAGCGATCGATGGTCAATATCTACTTCAGATGATTTGACAGTTGACGTTTACTTCGGGTCTCTGACTCTACGGGGTTCGTGAGTTTCAACTCTCAACTTCTCCTCACTCGCTCTTTCCCGGAGTGCTTTCACCCAGAGCACACGATCGGTTGATGTGTTTCCTTTTATGGATCGATGGTCCCCAAATACTTCGTCTATTCATAGTTTCGATGTTCAAGCCCTAACTTGTCACATCACTACATGAATTTCAATTTGTGGGGGCATGTATCGAAAGTATGGAGTAACCTTATTTTCGCCCCTCAATTCTCTTGATGCTGACACATAACCCCTTGGGGAAACCATGGTTTGGATTGCGGGATCGACTTGGGAAATTATCTCCCATGCCACTTGGTTCCCCACAATGCCTCCTATCTGTTGATCTCCCTCTCCCATGGGATCTGACAGTTGTGACCTTAACCCTTGCTTCCTTTTCATTGGATGACCTATGTTCGCCTGTCCTCCGATCCAATCATCCCGGAATATCTCCTAATCCTATAGTGGCGATCGCTCCTAAATTCGAAGGGGACGGTCACGATCCTTCGAACCCCCTACACGGGTCTCTGGCGTTCTATCTCCCATGTAGATTCTGGACTGCCATTCCCCTGATCTTTTCAACTCCACGGTCAGAGTTCGATCTCGACCCTGACACTTTGACCAATAGACCCGACCCATACCGGCCCGATGCTTCAACCAGAAGCTCTGATACCAAACTATAACATACCCAGCCACCCACAGGCCAGGGCATGTTACCTTCAAGCTCGCCCTTGGACGTCTTTCACTTATAGATACCTTTTAAAATTTAAGGATGCTTAAAATAAAATACTTTAACGACATGCACGACAATATACAACAAGCATGCATAGTCTAAAGATTCAATTAAATGATAATTAAATATACACAGTGGAAATACATTCATATACATGTAAATGATACCATACCATAGAGAACTTATATTTATGAAATATGACACCAACTGGCTACAGACCAAGGACATTCCACCCAACCGTAGACACTACTACTCCAAATATCAATAGTAGCGTCACCCCCGAGCTAGGTCTATGAATCCACAAGGACAGTGCGAGAGTGTTACTTGGATTCCCAAACTAGTCAACACCAAATCTCTCACAGGCTTCCCAGCTCTCACAACAATCCAATTACCCAGCTCTCTTATACCCAACTTGCACCACTTGAGAGAACGAACCTCCACCCTTCTCTACCACACAGTCCCTCAGGCATTCCTTCTCCTTAATTTGGGATCCAACGCAACTGGTCCAGAATATTGATGTTGGAACTCTCAGGACTCGTAGCTGTGAGCAACATTGGACATAGGCCAACACATCTCAGACATGCAGGCCTCAAGTCACGGCTAGATCGCTCCACCGACCACTACAACCAACTATCTTGTGGCTAATTCTTTGGCAGTTCGGCTCCCTTTCCCAAGCCAAGACACGTATGACAGATGGATCAATGAATGGGTAAGTGGGTGCATGGAGGTGTGTGCATAGATGCACATGAGGAATAGAATGGTGCAAATGCAGAAGTGAAGGAGCGAATGAGTCAATGACCAACCCCCCCATTAAATCAGAGGTGGGTTTAAGTAACTTTGTGGGGAAATAAATAACCTCTTGGCCTTCCCCAAGAATCTCACATAACTAATCCCATCCCTTAGGCAAAAAGGGTAATTAACATAGGAAATAAACACTTAGCCCCTCAAGCCCCCTTTCTTGTGGAATCATAGCCCCCTATAACTCTAGTCCTTGTTCGTCTAGCAACCAACCATGTATTTATTATTAATAATGATAAAACATTACATGTCTTGGGAACACTAGCCTTTTAATAATTGTTTGGGCACTTTGGACTCTCAACATTGTAACAATACATTATTTAAAATGGGGGTTCAAAACCCGGGGTGTTACAAATATTCCACTTCGTCTATGGAGATATCTTCCTCTTCTTCCTCTTTCTGAATTCTGTCATCATATTGAGTTTTGACATCTTCTTCTTTACCCTCTACCTAAATTATGATACTTTCTTATTTTCCTATAAATTCATCATTCTCTTGAGCTTCTACAAATCTTGTAAGTAAGATTCCTTGGAATTGTTCTTCATTTACCCGCTCTTCTTTTTTTTCACTTATTTTCCAAGCCTTCTTGTGTTTGTTATCAATATTTTCTTTCATGGGAGGCTTATTCACATATCTGCAATTTCGAGCTATGTGTCCATAGTTGTGGAATTTTTGACATTCAATATTATGCGGATCCACATAAGAATTTCTTGTTTGATCATTTATTTCATAGGCCTTGTAATCTACAACTTTATGTCCAAAGTTAGTAAAATTAAAACAATTACCATAAAATAAATTTACATACCTGGGAGTGAATGATCTTCTTTTTGGTGTAGTCCTTCTGAAATCTTGCCTTGGCTTATCAAAATATTCTCTTTGGTTGTTTCTTTCACAATGACTAAAGATTCTTTAATGTATGAATGTAGAAGGTCTTCTGTATTCATACCTTTCTGATTCTTGTTGATCATGATTCCTTTCTTTGAGAACTTTTGAATAACTCCTTTGTTCTATTTCTTTCGTCATTGAACTTGAACCTTCCTCAAAATGATCATTCTTGTATCCTAGTATAGATTTGTCACTGTATGGATTTTGATAGTTGAAAATGTTTTCTAACACTTAAGAACTTTTCAAGTTCTTTCCGAGCTTGTTGACTTCAAATCTAAATGTCATGATTTCCTTTTCAAGCTTCTCACACTCTTTTACTTTCTTTATCATCTGGATCTGCATTACTTCTTCCTTTGTTTTTCCTTCTTCAAGTTGGGTCTTCAAGTAGATGTTTTCTTCTTTGAATGATTTTCTTTTCTTCCTTTCTTTCTTCAGTTTAGTTAAGGTACTGATTAATTCTGCCTCAAGATCCACTTCACCATCTTCGTCATTTTTCTTATTTTCCGTAGCCATAAAGAGTACTCTCTCTAAGTCACTATCACTTTCATCATCTTCATCAGATGAAGAAATGTCTTCTCTTGAGTAGAGATTTTTTTGAAGGCTTTCCTTTTATCTTTCCTATTTCCCTTTTGATATTTATTTACTTTCTTGGGATCTTCTTCTTCATCACTATCTGAATTCTTAGAATAAGGACACTTCTTTGCAAAATGACCAATTTTACCACAATTAAAACATTTCAATGGAAGCATACCTTTGTATTTTTTGGTTCCTCTTTTCAACTTTCTGACAAATTTTGACATTTGTTCATCTTCTTCTGAATCATCACTACAACTACAACCTGACTTGGACTTTGGCCTTTATTTGTCTTTATTATTTTTCTTCTTGGATGCCTTTAATTCTACTTCCTTCGTGGATGGATTTTTCTGTTCTTTCCTCATTGCATAAGCTGTAAATATTCCATGTAGTTCATCCATGCTTAGTGTACCCAAGTCTTCTCTTTCTTCTAGGGCTGAAATGTTCAGATCAAATCTCATTGGTAGAGACCTTAATACTTTCTTAACAATGACCTGTTCCTTCATCTCGTCTCCTAAACATTTAATATTGTTTACTATTTCATCGACTAATAGAAATTAAGTTGCTATGTTTTCATCTTCATTCATTTTCAATTGTTCAAACTTGGCTCTAAAGGTTTGAAGTTTAGCTTCCTTGACTTTGTCATCACCGTCATAAATATTCTCTAGTTTGTCCTATATTTATTTTGTATATTCAAAGTGCATAACCTTGGTGTATACTGATTTAGTGAAACCATTCAAGAGAGAATTTTTGGCTCTTCCATTATCATATTCAAGTTTCTTTCCATATTTATCTATCGAGGGAGTGGCTGGTGCTTTGTATCCATTTACTAATTCTCTCCAAACATCAAATCTTTGTTCCTGCACATATGTTTTCATTCTTCTGCTCTAGAAGGCATAGTCCTCACCATCAAACTATGATATCCCAATCTTACCATAATCCATGATCTCCTTCTAGTGGTTAAACTGTTTAGTTGAAGAAAACTACTCTGATACCAATTGTTGGATTACTAAGAGAGGGGGGGTGAATTAGTAATGGGAAATTATGCCACTTTTAAACATAGCTTATATCATTTATCTTTACCAACAATATTCAAAAATTTATCATCAAAGTATCATGTATGAATGCATCCAATTATAGATATAATAAGCATGTAAACAAAAACAACATCACATCAAGAACACAATACACCAATATTTATGTGGAAACCCAAGTGGGAGAAAACCACATAATTATTTCTTATATATATCAAGAATTCATTCATAGGAAGAACCAACTTCCAAATTCTCTAGCTGCAACTAGAAGGAGGCTCCAAACCCCTATTCTCAGGCTCCAACCTGAAGGAAGCTACAACTCCCTGAATTCTCTGGCTCCAACTAGAAGGAGGCTACAACCCCCTGAGTTCTCTGGCTCCAACTAGAAGGTCTCTACAACCACCCAGTTCTCAGGCTCCAACTTGAATGAAGCTCCAACTCCCTGATTCTCTGGCTCCAATTGGAAGGAGGCTACAACCCCCTTTCCTTTCCCCGTCCTGTCGCCCTAAAATATAAGTTTAGACCAACTGTCATGGAATCTTCCACTATCACTACCACTATCACTACCACTGTCACTGTCACTTCCACTATCACTATCACTTTCACATCAACCTTTAACCTGTCTACCTGTCATTGTATCCAACCTGTTTCTATCAACCGATCACTATCACAACAACCTGTCCAACCAATCACTATCTCATCCACGAAGAATGATCCACTCTCATCCATATGAAACTCATGCCAATATCACCAAGATCTTATCTCAAACCATGTGCTCAACATCACCAACACATTCCTCTACCAAGTGTTAGTGAGTATAAATTTACAAAGTCAAAATGATTTGTTTTGTTGTTGTTGAGTCTTGTGGTCATGACCATGTGTCAAGGTCCTAGGATTAATGTCCCATGACAAAAAAATTGGGTTCATTCACCTATGAGTCAAGTTTGGGGTTTTGATTAGGTCATGAATAGGGGAATTAAAGCATCATTCCAATTCATAGTTGAATAGGTTTGTCTTGTCCAAGGTCAAGTCAGTGGTGTCACATTCCTATCCTAGAGTCCTTTGTCATCATTTGAAGAGGGTGAGTCTTAAGTTGTTACATTATGTATTAATAAATTCATGGGAGCATGTTATACCATGTACTAAAGGTTTCATAGGTTTCCCAATCCAATTTGTACCTTTTAAGGAATTATAACCAATTAGTTCAAAATCGCTGCAAAACCTCCTATATTTTCACATCGACTAAGTATCATGTCAAATCACTTTAGAGATATACATGATGGTTAGGAAATAATTAAGGTCATGGGAGTCAACATTGTCCTTTTAAATCAATTTTTTATAGTCATGTGTCATTTCTCTTTTAAAATAATCAAAACTGTGATTTGCTGCGAAATTTCCTTTAGCTGACTGTTTTTGAAGTCAACTTCAAGCTTATATTCCGAGAATATGGTGATTTATATCAACAAATTGAAAGAGGTTTTTCTTAATCACAGTTTCATATACAAAAACCTATCTCATTTTTTTCATAGGTTTCGTGGTTTTGGATATTTGAAGGGATATTTACAGCCTATTTTTACATATTTTTTCCAAATTTAATTAGTTTAAAACTAAACCCTAAAAAATAGGAATTAGTTTGAAAGTGGTTATTATTTTGTTGTAACTCCTTCTAGAATGAGAAAACCTAAGTATTTATACCTCCTTAGGTTGTGAGACTATATATTGAATGGGACGGAAGAGTTTAAGGGGGAAGGTGTGAGAAATGATATTATATTTTTGCACTATATTAGTTTTCTGAATATTAATAAAGAGGATCAACATCATAAGTACATAGTTATTTCAGAACAAAGATTCTTGTGACAATGTATTCCAAATGTGTGTTTATCTCATGTGTATGTTATCTTTCTTTGTTGCAATATGAATGTTAATTCTTCAATAAAAATTAATGAACGTGATTCATAATTCATCATTGTTGATGCTCTGAGTACTTTAACTTTTCTTCTAAAGTTGAACATGAAATTCATCCATGTTTGATGCTTTATGTTTGATGTATTGTTAACCCCTTGTTCTTCCACCATAATACAACAAGTTTTACAATTTGGGAGCGTTGTTTACCCAACCTTTGTTACTAATTTTCTCACCAACCAGTTATTGATCCTTTTAATTGATATTTAGTTTCATGACTCCATGCCCAATGGTCTTTTATTCATCCCTACCAATCACATTTTAAAATTTGTATATTTATTTACAGAATCTAACCACTGTCCTAAGAAAATGAGCTATTGTTGAATTTATATTGCATACAAATTTTCAAGGAGGGATCCCCCTCTAATTGAAAGGGCCAACTTTCAGTCTAAAGCTTGGTTTGAAAAATGTTACCTCTGGGATTTTCTTCTGCAGCCAAGGAAATTTATAGAGTGCTAACATTTTGGTGTCGTTGCCAGGGAATGAAAGTGAAATTTTCCCTGGGAGATATGTATTTGTTTCATATTTGATTCTTGAAGGGTAAACAGAGAGTTAGACACAAAGGTTGGCCGTATATTTTACCCTGGTGAATCCATTTTCAAAAGAATTTAGATTTCAAAGTATCAATGGTGACTCCACTGTCAGAATGATTCATTGCTTGAGGGATTTACTGGTGACTCCACTGGACTATGAGGGACTCAGATGTTGTTACTATCATTTAAAGGTATACATGTTTGGACTTTTCAGAGATTTATGTTTCCCTATTCCTTTACCCAAGGATGGATATTTTTTAAGGAATGGTCCAAAATTTAGTGGAGAGGATTTGAGTTTGGACTTGAAACATATCTCAGATTTTCATGACTTTACTGATCTTCTTAGAATCAAGAGTAAAGATGTATTTCTTAGATTGTTTTATGATTCGTTTTGAAGAAAATGTAGAAGTTAGGCTGAAGGTTTTCCTGCTAGGTCCATTAGATATTTTTCATCTTTTTAGCTAATCTTTCTGGAAACATGGATGGAGAAAACATAGTTTGTGGAAGCTCCTGTTTCCATTCAAGGCTTTAAAGAATGGAATGATATGTGCACCAATGATACAGTGGATGAAATTTTTTCTTCATTTTTGTATTCTTATTTGAAGTCATGCAAATGTAACTCGAAAGATAAAATCCATTTTTAGATGAGTTTTCCAAGCACATTGAAAAAGATCTTGAAGCTTTAGAAGATCGGGAAATATCCAAAATTCTTCCATTACAGGGTATTTCTTTTGAAGTTTCATTTTAGCAGAAGCAAAAAGACACATTCTTTCCTTTTCCCTTTGATATTGAGTATGAAGAATATTTTGATCATGATTTTGAAAAAGAAAACACCCATGAACAATCCAACCATGGCAATCAAATTGCAGAATACATTGAGGATCAACAAACAAAATATGGCTTCTATGATTTTTATGATCCTGTAGCTGATTATATGGAGGATTTTTTTAGTCTAAACTCTTAGCCATGTTTTCACTATGAATACCATATCCATCATCAGTTTCCTTTTCCATTACAGTGTCCATTTTTTATTTTGTTCAAGCATGGTCAAGGAGTCAAATTACTTGAACAACTTCTTGATTGGTTGCATTGGAATTTTTGTATCACTTGATTAAGTAGTAATTTTCAACAACTTAGAATAGGAGTTTTATATAAATAAGCTCATTCCATGAGCATTTCATTTTCAATTTAGATTGGGTTTGTAGTTTGTGTTCAACTTGTTAGTTTTTCAGACTTCAATAAATAAGCAGGGTTTCTCTCAGGATAACATGAACATGCCATATTTTGCAAGCACATGTTAAATACAATGCATCATGGACAAACCACAAGTTGCAGGTTGAAGGATGTGACAGAGGTTGGGAAAAACCCAATGGATGAGGTCTACTAGTCTACGATGTTATTTTCTACCTCATAGGGAGGATAACATCCCCATTGGAGCCTATGTTAGTGAGTATAAATTTACAAAGTCAAAACAATTTGTTTTGTTGTTGTTGAGTCTTGTGGTCATGACCATGTGTCAAGGTCCTAGTATTAGTGTCCCATGGCAAATTTTTTGGGGTCATTCACCTATGACTCAAGTTTGTTGTTTTGATTTGGTCATGACTAGTGGAATTAGAGAATCATTCCAAGTCATAGTTGAATAGGTTTGTCTTGTCCAAGGTTAAGTTAGTGGTGTCACATTCCTATCCTAGAGTTCTTTGTCATCATTTGAAGAGGGCAAGTCTTAATTTGTTACATTATATCTTAATAAATTCATGGGAGCATGTTATCACATGCACTAAAGGTTTTATAGGTTTCCCAATCCGATTTGTACCTTTTAAGGAATTATAACCAATTAGTTCAAATTCACTGCAAAACCTCCTAGCTTTCACAACAACTAACTATCATGTCAAATCGCTTTAGAGATATACATAATGGTTAGGAAATCATGGGATTAAGGTCATGGGATTCATTTTTGTCCTTTTCAATCAAGTTTTTATGGTCGTGTGTCATTTCTCTTTTAAAATCATCAAAACTGTGATTTGCTACGAAATTGTAATTTGCTGCGAAACTGCAAATTTGCTGTGAAATTTCCTTTAGTTGATTATTTTTGCATGCAACTTCAAGCTCATATTTTGAGAATATGGTGATTGATATCAACAAACTTAAAGAGTTTTTTCTTAATCGTAGGTTCATATACAAAAATCTCTCTCAGTGTTTGTACATGTGTCATGGTTTGGTAGATTCGAAGGGATCTTTATAGCGTACTTTTATAGGTTTTTCCCAAATTTAATTAGTTAAAAACTAAACCCTGAAAAATAGGAATTAGTTTGAAAGTGGTTATTATTTTGTTGTAACTCCTTCTAGAATGAGAAACCCTAAGGATTTATACCTCCTTAGTTTATGAGACTATATATTGAATGGGAAGGAAGAGTTTAAGGGTGAAGGTGTGAGAAAGGATATCATCTTTTTGCACTGCAATAGTTTTCTGAATATTAATAAAGAGGATCATTATCAGAAGTACAAATTTATTTCAAAACAAAGGTTCATGTGAAAATGTATTCCAAATGTGTGTTTATCTCATGTGTATGTTTTCTTTCTTTGTTTCCATATGAATGTTAAGTCTTCAATTTTAATGAATGAAAGTGATTCAGAATTCATCATTGTTGATGCTCAAAGTAATTTTACTTTTATTCTAAAGTTGAACATGAAATTCATCCTTGTTTGATGCTTTATGTTTGATGGACTATTAACCCCTTGTTCTTCCACCATACTATAATAATTTTTACAATTTGGGAGCATTGTTTACCCAGTCTTTATTACTAATTTTCTCACCAACCAATTATTGATCCCTGTAATTGATATTTAGTTTCATGACTCCATGACCAATGGTATTTTCTCCATCCCTACCAACCACATTTTAAAAACCCTATATTTATTTACAGAATATGGGCACTTTCCTAAGAACATGAGCTATTGTTGAATTTATATTGCATATCATATTTCAAGGAGGGATCCCCCTTTGAATGAAAGGGCCAACTTTCAGTCTAAATATCGGTTTGAAAAAGGTTACCTTTGGGATTTTATTTTGTAGCCAAGGGAATTTATAGAGTGATAACACCAAGCATGAACCAAGATCACCACATACCATCACAAGATATCTGTCTCAATCAAGTACCAACATGTAGGGTGATTTTCTAGTAACTAGGTGGGAGGAATTCAAAACCCTCATTAAGTCCCAATTTTACCCTATTAGGTATGTAGAGGACCAATGGATCTGGTGGCACTACTTCAGGTGGAGGCAGGGGAAGAGTGTACATGATTACACCACTGAGCTTAGAAACATGGCCATCATGTTGGGTATCTATCCCAATAACCCAACTGTACTCCTCAAGTATCTGAGGTGTTTACACAGTCATTTATGAAAGCAAGTGATTCTCTTTAAGCCAAGGATGGTGGACGAGACATGTGTATAGGAACAATACCTAAAAAACATATGCCAAAAGAAGGGGAAACCAAGTGGTTCAAAGCTGAAAGAGAAACATGAAGCTTCCAAGGAGAGTAAGAAGAAGTGGAAAGGGGGAAAATATAATAAGAAAACAACCATTGCAAAATGGAGCAAAGATCTCGACAACCATTGCAATCATTGTAACATTTATGGCCACATCGAGGAAAAATGTTAGAAACCACATCCAAAGCTAAACCCAAAGAATCACAAGAAGGAAGGAAAGAAAAATAACATTCTAGCCAAATATTCAAGCAATTAGGTTGAAAGTAGCTCAAATGTGGATTGAAAGATTGTTTGCACATTTGTGAAAAAGGAGGTGAATTTGAGTATCCTTCATCACCATGAAGAGAAAGAGATGACCAAGCTCTTCCACATCAATATTCAGGTCAAGAAGACCAGGATAGATGTTTTGTTCGACTCTAGTTCATAGGCTAATATCATAGAAATAGATATGGTCAACAAGCTTGGATTGGAGGTTCATAATCATCCTGTCCCCTATCCATTGTGTTGGGTAAACAAGGATTCAAAGATAAATGTAACAAAACAAAGTAAGATTAAATTTTCTATAAGTGATGATTTTATTGATGAAGTGGAATTGGATGTAGTACCCATTGATGTATGTGGATTAGTGTTTGGAAGCCCTTACATGTATATGAGGGATGAAATATTCATGAAGAGAGCCAACCAATATGGAGTAAGAAATATGTTTTACTTTTCTTAAGAGAAAATCAGTTTGATGACGAGTCAATGAGAGTGAAGGAATCCCTAGACGAGTGTACTAAAGAGAAAAAACAATAGTTGGAGGATTTTCTACAAAAATATAGAGGAGTGTTCTAGGAGCCTAAAGGACTACCACCCAAGAGGGAAGTGGAGCATGAAATATAGTTGTTTCGTAATTCCCCATTGCTAAATATTGGGATGTATAGACACTCGGTTCTTGAAGAAAATGAAGTGAAGAAGCAATTGCAACAGTTGTTGGAGCAGGGTGTAATTCGACTAAGTACCTCACCTTGTGGGTCACCCATCATAATTGTGCCCAAGAGGGATGGGACTTGGAGAATGTGTATCGATTACAAGGCATGAACAAGATTACACTAAATAATCAGTACCCCCTTCCAAAGATCGATGATCTATTGGACTAGTTGTAACATGCGAAGTGTTGGGTAAATTATATATACTAATTTATCGACATTAAATTATTGACCAAGAGTTCGTAAAATTAGAGGTGAAAACACAGGAAATGCAGGATCAAAATCTATTCTAGCCTATGTTAAAAACTAATGCTGACAAGAAACACTTTAGAATGTAGAGAGGTAATCTTAAACAACTTGACTCAGTCCATATAACTGGTGTCAAGAATGAACAAAATACCATGGTTCTTCATTTTATCATGTTCAAATCATTGATCTATGCATGCACATGTCCAGGATCTATCCCCTCTTCATTACCAATCAATGGATATTCAAAAGGAAATCTAAATACTAGTAAACAATCAAATTGAAAAGAAAGAAACCATAAACACATCAATCCTAACAAGCCTAAACAATGCTGTTGCACTTTTGCATCCAGACAGTCTATCTACGTGCAAAAACATGACTCTAAATAGATCTTGTTAGCAATATTGATATATTCGCAAAGTAACACAATGTAAATGCTGTTGATTTTTCAATAAGAAAGGTTAAGCATGAATTTCATACTATTTTTATCATTTCACTTAACCATAACCAATAATGTTGCAACAACCAAGATCACAAGAAGAAACACCATGCATAATAACACAAGAAGTATCCTGGGAAACCCTTCTCAACAAGGGAAGAGAACCCATCCAAAACCCTTTGATATATTCTTCAAGAGAAACACCTTCACCACCAATAAAACCTAGCATACAAGAGGGTTCTCAAACCCTAGAATACTAGTGCTCAAGAGAGGTGCACATATTCCTCAATGGGGAATTTACCTTTACTTATACTAGATTGAACCTGTCAACAAAAGTGTCTATTGGCACAACAGGGCCAACCTCACTAGCTCACAATATAATTAATATTAACCAGATCAATTATCTTCTACATTAATTATTAATCACATTAAGGTGGGGCCGACCTATACCCTTTACATTACAATTAGGGTTACAGGCATGTCTGAATCTTGAATAATATAACAAGGGATCTTATACACCCACTAGTGCTCATCAATTAGGGGTACATCCAGAGGGATTTCCATATCTCTAGCTCACTACATTACACATAAGAACCACTTCTTCACTAGTGCTCAACCACTAGGATCACGTTCACCTATGCTCATCCACATGCACGTCCACTCAACAGATCTTCTTTCCCACTGCATTACACAGGAGAGTCATCTGGAGTTTCTCATCATTTCTTCTACTTAGAGGAGGCTAATACATCTTCTTCATTTCTGTTCTCATGATGATGCACCCAACACTTTGGGATTTTAGACGTTCACCTTGTGCTCAGTGTTACACAAGAGAATCATCTAGAGTTCTTCTCAACTCTCTGTAAGGAGGAGGCCATCTCTACATTCCAGTTCTGTCTCATATAGGAACCACACACCCCTCTCAAGGGATCTCTCTCATGTTTGTGTCTGGAGAATGTCTCACGTAGCTACAATCATCAAGACTCCCTCTCAGCTAGGGAGGCATTTTCCACCAGGCCAAGTCTCTCATGGAAATACTCGAACTTTGTCTTGGCAAGTGGTTTGGTGAATATATATGTGATCTGTTCATGGGTAGGAAGATATTTCACATGTACTGTCTTCCTCTGCACCATGTCTATGATATAGTGATACTTTATTTCAAGTTGTTTCGATCTGTCATGAAACAAAGGGTTCTCAGAGAGATTTACATAACTCTAGTTATCACAATGAATAGTAGTAGGATCCATCTCATGATCGAACAAGTTAGTCAGAATTTTTTGAATCCACACTTCTTCGAGGACTGCTACACTCAATGCAATGTACTCTACCTCTGTGGTACTTAATGCCACCGAGCTTTGTTTTCTGCTACACTAGGAAACCATGGAAAAAACTAAAGTGAAGCAACAACCAGAGGTGATCTTTCTATCTACTGCGCTTCCTACCCAATCTACATCAACATATCCTTGCAGGCTCAATTCCACATTGGAGGCATATCTCAGGCCATAACCAATTGTGCCTTGTAAGTATCTCAGTACATGTTTTGTAGCTATCGAATGTGTTTGTTTCAGTTGGCTCATAAATTAGCTAAGCACATTTACTGCATAGCAAATGTATGATCTGGTGTTAACTAGATACATAGTGATCTAATCAATTGTTGATATAAGTGTGGATCTACATCTCTTGAATCAATATCACTCATTTTCTTCAAGTCCATTACCATTGGAGTGGACATGGATTTACATTTTGTCATGCCGAACTTTTTCAATATATCCATAGTATATTTTCATTGACTTAGAAAAATATCATATGTTCTCTGCCATACTTCTATTCCTAAGAAGTAGTGCATCAAGCCCAAATCCTTCATTTCAAATTTAGCAGTCAATGCTTGTTTTCATTCAATAATGAGTCTCTCTGAATTGGTGAGGAAAAGGCCATCCACATATAGGACCAAAATCAAACACTCATTGCCATCAATGTGATAATATAAGTTTGGATCAACAACACTTTTGTTGAAGCCCAAACTCATCAGAAATCCATCCAATTTATCGTACCAAGCACGTGGTGCTTGCTTTAGGCCATATAGGGATTTCTTCAACCTACATACATGAGATCTTTCGTTGTGTACAATGAATCCTTCTAGCTTCTCAATATAAACTTCCTCAATTTCACCATTGAGAAAGGTTGTCTTTACATCCATCCGATGTAGCTTCCAACCCATGGAAGAAACTAGTGCAATGATAGATAGGATGGAGGTGTATCAGGCTACTGGTGCAAAAGTCTCGTCATAGTCAACTCCCTCAACTTGTGAAAACCCTTTGGACACAAATATTGCTTTGTATTTTTCGATGCTTCCATTGGCAACATTCTTGATTTTATAAATACATTTGGAAGTCACTACAGACTTTCCCTCTGGTCTTGGAACAACATCCCATACATCATTTTTTAATATAGATTGGTATTCTTCAGTCATGGAATCTTGCCATACTTGTTCACCTGAAGCTTCTCCATGACAAATTGGCTCTGAATCAATAATGTGGGTCATGGATGAAATCTAGCTTGAGAATCTCTTTGGTCTTTTGCTCTCTCTTGTTGTTCCTTATGGGGATTTATGCCATTTTTCTTCTTATATGGTTTTGCAGGCCCAAGAAAGCCTTTTATTTCCAACTGTAATATCTCTGGGTATGTTGCTTGGAGCATCTGAATCGCCTGGAAAAACTGGATCAACTGGAGCTATTGGATCATCTGGAATAATATCTATCTCCCTCTGAACTGCTGAAAGGGGAGAAGGGATTGTCTCACTATCAATTTCCATCTGAGCTTCTATGGATTTCTGGAAGGCTACTTATTCTTAAAAAACAACATCTCTGCTTACGTCAATTTGTCTCTCACCAGGAATGTATATTCGATAATATTTTGAGGATTCACTATATACAACAAATGTGCCCTTCCTTCCTGAAGGTTCTAGCTTGGATCTCTTTTCTTTGGGTACATGAAGATACACTGGAAATCCAAATATTATGAAGTGTCCAATCTCAGGCTTCACTTCGGTGAAGGCTTCTTCTAGAGAAATGTTATTTAGGATCTGATGAGGGCTTTTATTTTGAACATATACTGTTGTCATACATGCTTCTTTCCATAGAGTCATAGGTAGACTCTGATCATGTATCATTTATTTCATTACCTCAATGATATTTATTTTTTTCCTTCCAGCTACCCCATTTTGTTGAGGGTTGTAAGGAATTGTGAACTCCCTCTTGATTCATGCTTCAATACAAAAACTGTTGGATTCTTTTGAGGTGTATTCTCCTCCATTATACGATCTTAATATTTTGATTTTTCTTCCGGTCTAGTTCTTAATCTGAGCTTTGAATTCTTGAAATTTTGCAAGGACTCCATCCTTGTTCTTTAGAAAGTAAATCCAAGTTTTCCTGGAGTGATCATCTATGAAGAGTGCATAGTATAAGTACCCATTTAGAGATGCAACAATCATTGTCCCACATACTTTTGAATGTATCAAGTCCAAGATTTCCTCGGATCTATTGTCACTGCTTGGGAAGGATCCTTTAACATTTTTTCCAAGGGCACAACCTTTTAAATCACCTTTATGCTGAATCTGTATTTCTGGTAGACTTGTTACCATTTTCCCTAGAGCTGGAAGAGCTCTATAATTAATGTGAGCACCTCTTCTATGCCATAGCTCACTCAAGCTGGTAGTGTCATGTAATAAGGCTTGGACTAGTTGGATGGTTATTCTGTACAAGTTGTTTTCTCAGACACCAATTACATTGGCAGAACTTATATGAGATTCTTTGTGCCATGCAAGAACTCTTCCTTCTGAGAAGGTAATATTATAGTCTTTGTCTTCCAAGGTAGAAGTAGAGACAAGGTTCCTCTTCATTTCGAGTACATATAGTACTTATTCTAATTGAAGCTTCATGTCTGAATCTAGTTGGAAGGTAGAAGTTACAACTCCTCTCACGTTATATTTGGAATCATATCCAAGAACAACATGTATATGTGTCTCTTTCTAAATGATATGTGTTAGGTGGTTTCTAAGACCAGTCATGTGCCTGAAGGCACCACTATCAATTAACAAAGTATTATCATTGGTAGGGACCATACCTGAGAGTGATAATATGTTGATGTCTTCATTTCTTTGAGGTATTTTCTTCCTGGAATTGATTTTTCTTGAATCATCAAGCTTTCATCCCATCATTATTTTGCTCATTTTGGATTCTTCACAAACCCTTGTCAACTAGGCTAGAAAACATAATGGCTAGGCTAGGCTAGCACTTTTAGGTTTTGTTGGACTTATGAATGCCAACAATAATACTTAGAGAAATATGATAGCCCTAGTAAGTTGAAGAGATTCTTCAAAGAGTTGCAGAAACACAATTATGAAATTTTCTACAGAAATTAGCGAAACCCTAGAAACCCTAGGGTCAAAAAGTCAAAATGGTCGAAATTGCAATTTGAGACTTGCTGGAGGTGCGATGAAGGAGGTCATACACACCTATGTCCTTTTTATCCTCAACATCCAAGTTTCAAGTGATGGAAACCCTCATAAGAGTAGGTTGTATGATTTTTCTGGGAACCCTAGAAGGGTCGTACGGTTTCTGCAAAAGAGAGAGAGGATGGCTAGAAAATGTTTGTGCAATGGGCTCTTTAAGACCTATGCTCTGATACCATGTTTATTTTTCAATAAGAAATATTAAACATGAAGTTCATTCCATTTTTAGCATTTCACTTAACCATAACCAATAATGTTGCAGCAACCAAGATCATAAGAAGAAACACCATGCACAAGAACACAAGAAGTATCCTGGGAAACCCTTCTCAACAAGGGAAGAAAACCCGACCAAAATCCTTTTCTATATTCTTCAAGAGAAATACCTTCACCACCAATAAAACCTAACACACAAGAGGGTGCTCAAACCCTCGAAGACTAGCGCACAAGAGAGGTGCACACTTTTCCCAAGAAGGTGTACTTGCTGGAATTTCCAAACTCACATGAAATATATGATTCCTCAATGGGGAATTTACCTTTACTTATACTAGAATAAACCTGTCAACAAAAGTGTCTATTGGCACAACAGGGCCGACCTCACTAGCTCACAATATAATTAATATAAACTAGATTAATTATCTTTTACATTAATTATTAATCACATTAAGGTGGGGTTGACCTGTACCCTTTACATTACAATTAGGGTTACAGGAAGGTTTGACTCTTGAAAAATATAGCAAGGGATCTTATACAGCCACTAGTGCTCATCCACTAGGGGTACATCCATAGGGATGTCCATATCTCTGGCTCACTGCATTACACAAAGGAACCACTTCTTCACCAGTGCTCAGCCACTAGGATCACGTTCACCTGTGCCTGTCCACATGCACGTCCACTCAACAAATCTTCTTTCCCACTGCATTACACAGGAGAGTCATTTGGAGTTTCTCATCAACTCTTCTGCTCAGAGGAGAATAATACATCATCTTCATTTATGTTTTCATGATGATTCACCCAACACTTTGGGATTTCACACATTCACGTTGTGCTCAGCCACAGGCACACCCAACTCTACAGATCTCCTTTCTCATTATGTTACACAGGAGAATCATCTGGAGTTCTTCTCAACTCTCTCTAAGGAGGAGGCCATCTCTACATTCTAGCTCTGTCTCAGATAGGAACCACACACCCCTCTCAGGGGCTCTCTCTCAGGTTTTTGTCTGGAGAATGTCTCATGTAGCTGCAATCATCAACAAATGCTTCAAATAAATCACACTTCAGAATGTAATGAATGACAACAAAACAATATCGAATGAAACAAAAAATTAATACCACATGACGTAGGTTAACATTGGATCACAAGATCATGTCTCTCGAGTTAGATCTCGATCTTCAATTGCTTCTTCCTGTAAAGGATCCACACTTATGCTGTAAAAAAATAAATTAAAACAATGCAATACAAAACACACACTTTGGGGATTAATCATCAAGAAAAGATACACCCGAAAAACAAGTTATATATTAGTACGAGATTAGTCTTATTCTATTCACAAGAATGAAATTAATTTCACGTGAATAATCCATTTAATACTACCCATATACTTGTGGTGCTTAACAAAAAGTATATAATAACCATATCAAAACAATAAATCAATGACAATGACACTACAAAAAACAACATACCATACAATAATGATATGACAATACATAGTAGTATATTTAACATAACCATAAATTAATATATGAAATAAAAATATACACAAGATAACATAATATACAATTAACAAAATAACAACAAATATAAAACAACTTAAACAACTTGAAACAAAATATTACAAAACAATAAACAATACATATATATTAACAAAACGATGGATATACAACATAACACGTCATATAACAATTAAACAAACAACAAAACAATATATAATAACCATATATTAACAAATCAATGAATAGCAATATATAATATCAACAAACAATATATATTAACTACACAAGTAACCATATGATAACCAAAACAACACAACAATTCAAAACTATGAAATGTGAGTAATGGTTATGCTAAAACAATATGTATCAAAACAATAATCAAACAACATAACAATAATATGTTAACACATTAATACAACAACGCATGAAACGATATATATATATATATATATATATATTTTGATCCACGAAACTTGTACTCATAACAATCAAATATATAACACCAATGACCAAAACATTAATGCGAGGAGAAAGTAGACGGGTTCGTTGGACGAATGGGATGTCATAGGGGTTGGAGAAAGGGTAGAAAGGACAATGTTGAAATGGATGCATGAGAAGAGAAAGGTAAGGTGAAAGAATAATTCCTTTGAATTGACAACAATAATTGCAGTAGTAATTATTTATTTATTTATTAAAACTCACACTTCATTTCAATAATAATACAACATGAGTGTTTTTATATTGATGATGATCCTCTTACAACAATATCATTATATTTATACATAGGCACGTCGTGCTTCCATCTCAACGGATTTCTTGAGTGCATCGATCCCCTATTGAGATGAACGAGATGAACGTATCATGCTTTATTTTCTTGGATCAAATATACAAATAAATAGGTAGCTTCAACCAACAAAGAATCCAATACTAATTTTACCAGTGTAGTAACTATTATGTGCATATTGATAGTTTATGAAAACAACCTTTTTACATTAAACCGAAGGCCACATCATTAAATTTGGGTGTTTGTATGTGGTGTTTTCAAATGTGGGTGTAATCATGAAATTTGTGCAAGTTTCAGTTAAAGAACCAATGATAACTCTCAAATTATGACTTTTTTTGGAAAACGGCCTTATCAAAGACTCAATTTGCCATGCTAAGAACAAAACCCATGCTCTAGATTCTTCATATTCATCTTCATTTGCACAAAAGTCGAGGCATAAGTTGACTATCTGGAACATTTACTAATTTCAAGTTGAATTGTTGTTATCAAGTTGGAGTTCCATACATGCGACCTGGGTGCATTCTAATTCAATATTCAACTTGTCAACGTCGCTGCAGAGAAAACCCATGTTCTCGATTTTTTCCTAGAAACACGCGAATATGATGAACAATGACGTGTACTAGATGGACAGTGATGGTGCCAGAATGTTGAACTAATCATGGTGGTACACAAATCACACTTCATAAACTGTCATCACTAAAACCTTGATATAATCATCTTTTAATCACTAAAAACATAGAAAAATGATGTATTAACCACACTATATATACAATGACGAATGATGATGTTTAATGAGGGTTTATGGTGTGATTGGATGTATATTATGGGAAAAATGCGGGAAAAAGGTGTAATGGTGAATGTGCTTATGTAGCGGGGAATATGGAAAAAGTGGAGCCCAACATCTCCCCCAAACCCAATGATTTGCATGTCCTCATACAAACAAGGTGAAGAACTTATGATACTCTGCTTATGGAATTATGTGACATTGTTTCTTTGTGTAGGTGTTGGTTCTTGTGGAGTGATACTCTGGAAACTGATTATACTGTCACACATTGATTTTAAATAGAGAAACAAAATCATCATGAAAAGGGAGGACAAGCAAGGGATGGACTATCATAGAGTGATGGTGAATGGTATGACCGTGGATAATGTTTTGTGAAATGATGGGTATGGTGGCCATATGAACTTGGACACCTATATACTTTGTATATTATATTCATTTTAAGACCAAGATTTACTTGTGGTTATGTGCTTGGATAGGAAACAATGACTTCATCCTCTTATTCATAACATTCAGATGAGTTAAGAATGATTTATGATGCACAAGGACAAGACACTATAGATGTTGGTTTATGTTTATATTTGTATACCACGTATTTCCTTTTCATTACTTGGTCTTGTGATCAGAGTATAAATTTCATTATGACTGGTGGAGTGAAAATTAAAGTTTTACTAAGTAGTTGTGATGGTACTTTGTAAGTGATGATAGTGCGTAGTGGAGTGTGGAGTGGGTACTAATGGTTATGCATCATGTTTTCCAAATTCTTAGTAAATTAAAGAGATTTATACATGTTTTACCTCAAGTTACCTTTGCTTTGAGTTCTAATGCACGCTAAAGTGGAAATTATGTAGAACAAGATGAAATATCTGTAGAACCATGATGTGGACCTATGAAAACTAAATATGAGGTGGAGTAAGGTTGAGAACTACTGAAGAGAATGGAAGCTAATGAGAGATGAAGAGAATAGAAGACCGCGAGAATTGAAGAGAACAAAATCTAATCTGTTGAAAGAGGATGAACTGAATCCCGTTGAAGAAAAAAATTGGCTAAAATGAACTGGAGATGATGGAGATGATGAAGAGAGACTTTGAATATCTAGAAGGGATATGAAGATCTCCCCCAAACCCAATGGTTTGCATGTCCTCATGAAATTTTTTTAAGACTGAGTGGAAGTATTTTATTGGAACATGCCGCTACAAGAAAACAAAGTGTTTCAAGCTTTTGTTGATACCAATATGAGAGTTGCTAAGATAAAAAATCTGAGAGCTGCTAATGAATTTTGGGCACAAAATCTATGAGTATGGATTGATTTATTGTTGGTTACTAGACCTGACCACATAAAGAGAAAGTCAAAAGACCATATAATAAAAATGTAAACTAATCCTAACATGAAGTACATCCAATGCCACATTCATTTAAAAATTTGAACAATTTTTGAAGATCACTTATGAATATTCCCCCTATGGCTGAATGAGATAATTCAAGCATAATCCATCCGAAATATTTATAATCAAATTTTAGTATTTATGTTCTATAGGAGATATTTATTTTTCCTTTCTTATACAAACTTCATCAAAAGATTAACAACACTTATGTTCAGGGATCCCTTTATGAACTAAAGTAGGGATTTTGTTATTTTTCTTTAGATAGGAAAATAGAAGAGTATGTTAAGCCCTAATATTGGGTCATTACCCCTTAATTGGGGCATATTAGATTAGTAATGCTATTTTATTTATGTCGGCTTTAGGCCATTAGTTGTAATTTAGATTAGTAATGTTATTTTAATTATGTCGGCTTTAAGCCATTATTTGTAATTATACCTCCTAGTCTCCTATATATACCAAGGAGACATTTTCATTTTGAATAATCTTGTACTTGAACATTTAAGTGGGGTAAAAGGAGGTTTCCCGCTCGAAGAGGCTTATTATCTGAAATTATCTCTTTTTCAAGGCGTTGAGTACTTTTCCTGAGGTTTTTATATGCTATATTGGTGTTTGGTTCTTAACATATGGTATCAGAGCTCAAGGTCTTGGGGTTTCGCTACTACATCTGAAACACCATGGAATTTTCGCTATAAATTTTTTTCTACAACGTTTCAGAAGGAACGGCTTGGAGGATATTTAGAAGACGGATCATGGTACGTTGGGTTCAAAATTCAGCTCCTGAGGCCTTATACTTTCAGAGATACAACCGGTACAAGATAGGGTTTTGGAATCATCCTGAAATGAGTCATTGCAAAATTTTTTCTATAAAAAAAATTTCTGTAACGTTTCAGACCCTGAACTCTAGAGGCCATTTAAAGAAATTAATAATCTATCTGTGATAAAAAGTTCAGCTTCTGGGTCATCTAAAATTTGTATATACACCCTGTGTAAGATAGGGTATTTGACTAGTCCTATTGACTAGTCTCAAGAAGGTGTTCCAAGTAAAACAATCATAACTTCTTCCTAGAGTATCCAAATTGTGTGGGACTGGTTGCATTGGATTGTGGACAGTATGTAGTATTTTGAGTGTGAGATTTAGAATTTTATATCAATTATTTTGTGCGGGGCACACTATACAAGTGAGGTCTCTTGGAAAGGCCAAAAATCGGCAAGTTGTGGGGAAGCTACCGTAAATTCCACTTGGCACATCCAATTTTGTTCAGACATATGGCATTACAAAGAAGAAATATTAGAGAAATACATAAGAGAAAGTTTCATACCCAGAAGGGGCAAAAAGTGGGAGATACAACAGAAGAAATATTGTCTAGCAGAACCACCTCAAAATCAAGGTTCAAAAGTGATACTTGGCCAACATGCCACCCAAAAAGAGAACTTCTACACCAAATAAGCCTCCAAAAAATCCTACTTGGACTCTTGATGAAGGTGAATAAATGCGCAGGGACATAAATGAACTACAAAATAAGATGTATTCAATGGAAGCTAAGATGGATTCAGTGGAAACTAAGATGGATTCGATGGAAACTAAGATGGATTCAATGGAAACTAAGATGGATTCAATGGAAGCTAAGTTGGATACTAATATGGATTCAATGGAAGCTAAGTTGGATACTAAGATAGATGGGTTAAAAGGGGAGATCATGGAAGTATTGAAAAATTTCATAACAGAGAAGACACCTGAAAGTGAAAATGCATCCCATGAAATTCATGATGTGGACACAAGGAA